>JASTWR010002020.1:0-28343 GCA_030770355.1 Harpagoxenus sublaevis | reverse complement strand
TTAAAATATTTACTTCCTATCTTGAAGATCCTTTTTCTTCGTTAGCTTTGAGGGTCAACAGTCATATGTTTTTTAATGTACCTACTGGAGTCCCACAGGGCTCTATCCTGGGGCCCATTTGTTCAATATCTTTATCAATGACATTCCTAAAAATCCTAAAACTGAGTTGGCGGTTTATGCGGACGACACCGCGGTTTACACCTCATCGTGGAGCCCGGCGTTGCTCGTCCTCCGACTGCAGGAGCATGTTGATGCCATCGGTCCAATTCTTTCGAGAATGGAGGATGACTATTAACAATGAGAAAACTGAGGCGATAATTATTTCCCGCAAAAGATTCCCGCAGCCCTCCATCGATAAAGATGGCAATTTTGTGTGCCTGGTCGAAAGTAGTGAAGTATCTTGGAGTTAATATCGACTCCGGCCTTCGGTGGAGGCAAGCGATTGGAGATGGGATTTCTAGACTTATGGGTGCTCTTAGAAGGTTGTATCCCCTTATCGCCGGAAACAGCGATCTTCAACTCAGGTACAAATTATTGCTATACAAGATCTGTGCCAGACCAGTTTATTATATGCCGCTCCGGTCTGGGCTCCGGCATGTAAGACTACTCTTGATTGTCTGCAGGTTATGCAGAATAAATTTCTTCGTATCATCTTAAATTTGCCTCAAGGCACTCGAATTTCTGATTTGCATGCTCAGGCTCAGATTGAACCTATAATAAAGTAATGAAGGACATGATCTCTAAAGTATACAAGTTAGATCATGAAATCCTCTCATTAGCAACGTTGGCAATTATGATATAGATAAGATTCCCTTAGCGATAAGATGTCGGTTACCTAAACATTTCTTACAGAATGCCTGATGGAATATATTCTTGAATATATAATTCTATTTCCATATTTTTCCTTTCCTTTCTTTTCCTTCCTTTCCTTTTTATTTTCCTCTCTGATATGGCTTTTATGCTTTTATGGGTTTTTTTGCAAGTTTTTCCCATTGCTTTTACTCTGGAGATAAATCGTTTCCAATAACTAATTTATTATGTTCTATTTTATTATTTATTTTATATGCGGGTTATAGGCTAGTTCCTGGGTACCGCATCGAGGGACAGCGGATCTATCAAAAAAAAAAAAAAAAAAAACATCTCGTACGAATGGCTGCGGTTGGAGCATTGTCTTGTTCGCTGTCCAAGTAATAAGTATTGCTGAACCTGTTGTGTTCTGTGTTGCTGCTGACGTGCCTTCCTTGATCGGCGATTTGCTGCGACTTGCTGCGGCTTCGCCTTCGACGTGGAGCTGTCGGATTCTTCGTCTGGACACCCCTTCGATTTGGAGGGAAGTACCCTATACGGACTTCGCTCATGCGACATGCGGATGAAAATTTAGCGGAATCTGCTGGTATTGATAAGCTTCCTCGCGTTGAGAGAGAATCAACTAGTCAAGGTAAATTTAATACCTCAAATAGATTTCAATGCTTGGCTGATCTGGTCGATTTGCATAAAGAATTTGGAGGGCCGTCGGGACGCATGCCTCTGGCTCTAATAAAACATGATCACGCGCTTTCACCCGGAACGCGACACCTCAGGATGCCAATCTACGAAGGGCAGCTAAACCTCAGAAACTAAATAAGAAGCCTCCTCCTATTTACCTCGCTTCTCGAATTCCAAATTATACATCTTTCATTGACTCACTCAAGCAATCCGTTGGGGAAAATTTTTATTTAAAATACCTCGGGAGTCAAGTGAAAATACAATTTTTAAGTATTGACGATTTCACCGCATTTAAGAAGTTTGCCATCGCAAGCAAATTTTCGTTTCATACTTATTCGTTACCGGAGGATAAGACGATCACCGTAACATTGAAAGGATTGCCAAATATCTCAAATCTTACTATCTCTGTGACGAATTAAAACGACTCGGAATAGATGTAAATTCTTGCACGATGCTGAACGACGAGAAAAGTTTGTACACTACATATCGAATCAATGTGAGTGCCAAACATTCGCTTTCTCACTTGCGAAAGATAAGATTTTTATTCTACTCAAGAGTATACTGGGAGAAATTTATAAACCGAAAAGTGGTTCTCCAGTGCTTTAGATGTCAGGCTTTTGGACATACCTCTGCAAATTGTTATAAAAAACCCCGCTGTGTCAAATGCGCGGAGGATCATATCACGTCATCTTGTAAAAAGGATTCGAATTCACCGGCTAAGTGTGCTAACTGTTCCGGGGAACATCCAGCCAGTTATACGCAGTGCCCTTCGTATTTGAAATTTCTGGAGAAGCGAACATCTTCGAATCGACCTTCCGGATGGGCAAACAACCCGCATAACAATAATAGCAAAAACTTGCATGTACAATTCTCTTCCCCAAATAGTCATCCCTCTCTACCTATGGGCAGTTCGGCAGTGTCAATAAACAAACCTTACTCTCCTCCGAAAACATATTCAGAGGCTTTAAGCATGAATAACACTCGTAGTGGGGGAAAATCTGCCTCTTAGGAGGATTTGGCCAGTTTTAACGGCCTAATTTCCGAAATTAAAAAACTCAGCCAATTTGTGAATATTAACACTATGCTTGCCGTAATTAAAGATCTTAATAAAAAATTGGCTACTTGCTCGGATGGTCTTAGCCGTCTGCAAGCTTTGTTGAAGCTGCCGGAATGCTTTAATGGCTCCTCTTAATTCTCCCCTAAAGATATGCTTGTGGAATGCCACTAGCCTGAACAACAAACATTTAGAATTCCATCACTTTCTCAATGGTAACAATGTTGATGTTGCCCTAGTTTACGGAGACGTGGTTGCACCCTGATACTGTTTCTTAGCTTTTCGGGCTATAATATTGTTTCGCTCGGATGCGCAGCGTGTTAGGGGTGGTGGCCTGGCCATTTTAGTCAATAAATCTCTGTGTTTTCATTTAGTTCCTTCCCCCGTGATAGTTGGATGCGAGCTGTTACTGATTAAGTTACTCTCGGGTCTCGATTTACTCTGGGAGTATCGTATATTTCTCCCAGCATTACGTTTTGATATAAATCTTCTTGAAGATTTATTTAATGATCATCATAAGCTTCTCTTGGGGGGGGGGGGGGGGGATTTTAATGCCAAACATCGCTCCTGGAATAATTTCAGCCATAATAGTAGAGGCATCCACTTACTTAATTTAGTTAATAATAATAATTTGAATTTGATACATAGTTCAACCTATTCTTATATTCAACCGCGTAGTTATCCTTCCAATATTGATCTTTTTTTATCTAAAATATCAATAACCACTTATTCCTGCTATACCATTAATGAACTTTCTTCTAATCACTTCCCTATTTTTCTTAATTTAGAGAGCTCTTCTGCTGAGAGAAAATCTTTCAATCATACAAAACTGACTGGATTAAGTTTAAAGATTCCACTTCTACATGGAAAATCGTTTACAATTTGTCGAATGAGCCTGAAATTGATACCTGTATAAATAGTTTGCAACAGTTTCTTTGTAAAACAGCTAAGCGTTCTACTAAGTCTTTAAATTATAACTTAAATCAGTTTACGGACGATCCTTTGGTGGATGCTAACTTGGTCAAGCATTTTAACTGCGGAATTATTATCGCTGAAAGTATCAGCGTACTGGCCGTGAAAAGTTTAAGCGTTTTCGCAACGTTCTCACATCTATTATACATGACAAGCTACGCGAAGCAAAAAATAAAAAATGGTCCGAACGACTTTCTAAAGTTAAAACCAGTGATAATAGTATTTGGCGATTAATTAAGTCTACTCAAAGGAACAGAACTCCTGCGCCTCCCTTTGCTCTTGATAATAATGTGTACGCTTATGATCCTAAAGAAAAAAGCTCAACTATTGCCCTAGAATTTTTCTAGGGTATTTCAAGATGCTGATGGGCTGAGGTCCCCGCATGAGGGTGTAGTCAATGAGTTTGTTGACTCGTTGGTCGATTCCGCCCCCTGAATGTAATGTTGATTTTATTAAGCCTTGTTTAATTTACGATATTATTAAAACTTTTCCAAATAATAAGGCTCCTGGTTCAGACAAAGTAACAACTTTAATGCTTAAAAATTCATCGTATAAAATTATCCTTCAAATTTATTATATCATTTTACATTCTTTTCGCCTTTATTATTTCCCTTCGTGTTGGAAGACGGCCTAAAATCCTTGCATTTCCTAAGCCAGATAAATCTCAGGCTTCTCCTAAAAATTATAGACCAATCAGTCTTTTGAGCGTATTAAGTAAGGTTTACGAGCGTGTTCTGTTGACTCAAATAAACTCTTTTCTTGCTGAAAATAAAATTATTATCAACGAGCAGTTTGGCTTTAAACCCCGCCATTCCACTGTCCAGCAGCTTCTGCGGGTTACCGAGTTTTTTGCAATGGAAATTAATAAAAAGCGAAGCTCAGCCATGGTGTTGCTGGACATACAGAAAGCTTTTGATTCGGTCTGGCATAAGGCTTTACTATATAAATTGAATCTTTTAAGCATGCCGTTATATATTATAAAAATTTTACGTTCTTATCTTCAAGACCGCTTCTTTTATGTATGCTTTGAGGGTGAGCAATCGACGGTTTTTGGTGTTCTAACGGGAGTTCCGCAAGGTTCAATCCTGGGACCTATTTTGTTCAACATCTTTATCAATGACATGCCGAAACATCCCAACACACAGTTGGCAGTTTATGCGGACGACACCGCCGTGTACACCTCGTCTTGGAGCCCGGCGATGCTCGTCCTCAGGCTGCAGGAACATGTTGATGCTATTGTCCTATTCTTTCGAGAATGGAGAATGACGATCAACAATGATAAAACAGAGGCAATTATTGTTACCCGCAAAGTTTTCCCGCTGCCTCCTTTGCTGGAGATGGAGAATTATCGTGTCCCATGGTCTAGAATAGTCAAATATCTTGGTGTTAATGTAGATTCGCGTCTCCGTTGGAAACCAGCTGTCTCTGACAGAGTTGCTAAAACGTATGGAGCTCTGAGAAGGCTCTATCCGTTTATTGCTGAAGGGAGTGGTCTTCAACTTAAGTATAAACTGTTGCTCTATAAGACTTGTGCCAGACCGGTATTACTATATGCTGCGCCTGTTTGGGCGCCTGCGAGTAGAGTTGATATTAACCGTTTGCAGGTTATGCAAAATAGGTTCCTTCGTATTATTTTGAACATGCCTCGCGACACGAGAATTTCTGACCTTCATGCTCAGGCCCAAATTCCGCCTATTCGTAAAGTCATTAAGGACTTGATTGACAAGGTCTATAAATTCGACCATGATAATCCTCTCATTCGTAATGTGGGTAATTATGATATTAATACGATACCAATGGCTATTAGATGCAGATTGCCCAAGCATTTCTCTCCTGATGTGTAGATGTAATATATTTAATATATTAACTTTCCTTCACCCTTTTCCTTTGTCTCCCTTTTCGTTGCTCAGTTTTGATGGGTTTTTTGCAAGTTTTTCCCCAATGTTTCACTCTGGAATCAAACGTTCTTCCGAGAATATATCTGTTATGCATAATTAATATTTTTACACATCTTATATGCGGGTTGTAGGTCATTCCTGGGTACCGCATCGTGGGACATCGGATCTCTAAAAAAAAAAAAAAAAAAACATCTCGTACTGGCGCGAGTGGTTCGATGAATTCACATCGAGCAGTGGCGGCGCTGTCGTGCTCGGGAACAATGGACAATGCGAAGTGAAGAGCGAAGGGGACTCGTCGCGGGCCGGCGTCCGGGTAGGACGTCGGCTCGCTTGGAGTCCGTCGCGGGCCGGCGTCCGGGACGGACGTCTAAGTCCTAAGACGGACTGCTAAGTTTCGCAGAGTTCTTTTCATTGATGATATCGTTTTGAGTGGCGGGCTCCCTATTTAGTTTATTTTGTTTGTTACTCCTTTGACTTTGAGTTTGCATTTCTATTGGTCTTAATGTGTGATGTGACTCTATCCTTGATCATTGGACTTGATTTATCCTTGCTAGTCAAGATAAGTTTTAAGTTTTAATTTATTCCAGACAGCACAAGACGTCCTCAGGATCGTCCTGAACACGTCCAGGACGTCCTGGGATATTTTCAGGATACTTAGTTGTTTCCCAGATAGCAATGACATCCTCGGAAAAATCCGAAGGACATCCAGGACATGTGTTATTGTAAATATTTTATTTGACTTTATTAATTGTGGTGAAATACTTAAAAATAGCTTCAGAATGTTTTAAGTAACGTAATAAATTATAAATTTTTCATAAATGTCCACTAGACTCAAATAACATAAGAAGTCCTAAAATCATCCTACGTACGTCCAGGATATCTTGAGGAGTATCGCAGGATATCCTGAATACATCCTGTAAAACTCCTCCTCCTCCTCTTAAAATATTATGACAAAATTTGAAATATCTCAGTAAATTCTTAACAAAAGAGAACTTTATTATAATGTTTAAAAAACTTTGTAACAAGGGCTACAAGAATAAACAATAAAAATAGGGGCTTCTATATAAAAAATTTAGATCAAAAGCACCTTAAATTTTTTAAATAAAACACCATAGGGGGTTAAATAAAAAATAGTCTTTTTGCATATTCTTGTAGCCATTGTCGAGACGTTTTTAAAACACAATAATAAAGCTCTCTTTCGTTAAAAATTTTCTGAGATATTTTAAATTTTGTATAATTATATTTTTAATATAAAATATGAAATATTTCGTTAAGTATTTACTTTTCGATGATTTTACCTTAATACTTTTATGCGTAGAATAATAAAAGGAATCGAATAATGTAAAAAAAAACAGACAAATTAATTTTAAAAAATTTGATTACATTTTGTGTATGGTCGTGGTCAAAAAGGTTGTCCGACTTTTTTTTATAAGTTTTGGAACGCACTCTGTCATGTGAGAGTTGATGGTCCCTGCTCACGGCCATAACCTAAAGTTTCGCAGTGACATATTATCGGAGCAGACGGACAATCTATACAAGGTGTCGGAATAGTTTAAAATACCAGAAGAAGTAAGCACGTGTATTTTGACGCAAGGAAGAAAGCCAGTCATAAAGAGGAAAAAAGAGAAGAGGAATATGAGCAGAGAATGGTAAGTAAAATGACCAATGACCAATATTAGAAAAGAAATGTAATAATATACCCATATAAATATTTATATACCTATATAAATAACTTTAGACAAACAATTTTTATTAACAATTATTAATATGACAATAAAAAAATGCATAATTATGACATAAAATATATAATTAAAATAATTACATACAATAGCATATAATAAGTAATAACTATTGCAGTAATTTTTATGCACTTGAAGCAAAAGAAATGACATTGTATGCAGAATTATTTTAAAGAATTCTAGTATATTATACATATTAGGCACATCATATATAGTTTCAGGAGGAGAAGCGATGAGATTAAGCAAAAATGTTATGCAAAAAATTGTTGGTGCATTTTCCCTGGTATAGATGAGGCAATGAGCTATGCAGAAGTTATGAAGTAAATTTGCCATTTTTATATTTCTTATTTTTGTAAAACATTAATAGGATAATCTACCTTTCTAGTAAACTAAAATTGTAGATACATCTGAGATCTTCTATTCTCTATTTCCTTTTTTTTTATTTTAATTCCTTTACATGCTGGTTTTAGGCTTGTAAAAGGAATGAACTTCTCTGTTGTGGTGTTTGATACTGCACCTACTGGGCACACATTGAGGCTACTATCGTTTTCACAAGTGGTTGAAAAAGGATTGGGAAAACTAATGCGTTTAAAAATGAAGATTAGTCCCTCTATCACACAAGTTAGAATTAATCCATGCTATTTTGAGTATTTTGCCTAAAATTAATACATATTAGGTATATCAAGTGTCCTCCCCGTATTATTTAAATTGAAAAAAGATTGTTCTTTTATAGATAAGTTCGTTGTTGGGATTAACGGATTTCAATGTAGATACATTCTCCAATAAGATGGAGGAAGTACTTGCTGTCATTCGACAAGTTAACGAACAGTTTAGAAATCCCGATCAGACAACGTTTATATGTGTTTACATAGCAGAATTTTTGTCGTTTTATGAGACAGAACGACTTTACAAGAATTAACAAAATATGGTATTGATACCCATAATATTATAGTGAACCAACTGTTATTTTTGAAAGATGGAAATACTCCTTGTCGGCTGTGTCTTGCAAGGCATAAAATTCAAGATAAATATCTAGAGCAGGTAATTAACGTTGTATTTATAATAATGACTGAATAGCTCAATAATTATTAGAACGTATTAAATTTTTTATTTGTTACGTCAAAATAAAAAGAAGTAGAAAAAAACCATGTTTAATTTATCTTTCAAGAATTTTATCTTCTACTTCTTTTTATTTGCATTTTGACGTAACAAATAAAAAATTTAATACGTTCTAATAATTATTCAGCTATTCAGTCATTATTATAAATACAACGTTAATTACCTGCTCTAGATATTTATCTTGAATTTTATGCCTTGCAAGACACAGCCGACAAGGAGTATTTCCATCTTTCAAAAATAACAGTTGGTTCACTATAATATTATGGGTATCAATACCATATTTTGTTAATTCTTGTAAAGTCGTTCTGTCTCATAAAGCGACAAAAATTCTGCTATGTAAACACATATAAACGTTGTCTGATCGGGATTTCTAAACTGTTCGTTAACTTGTCGAATGACAGCAAGTACTTCCTCCATCTTATTGGAGAATGTATCTACATTGAAATCCGTTAATCCCAACAACGAACTTATCTATAAAAGAACAATCTTTTTTCAATTTAAATAATACGGGGAGGACACTTGATATACCTAATATGTATTAATTTTAGGCAAAATACTCAAAATAGCATGGATTAATTCTAACTTGTGTGATAGAGGGACTAATCTTCATTTTTAAACGCATTAGTTTTCCCAATCCTTTTTCAACCACTTGTGGAAACGATAGTAGCCTCAATGTGTGCCCAGTAGGTGCAGTATCAAACACCACAACAGAGAAGTTCATTCCTTTTACAAGCCTAGAACCAGCATGTAAAGGAATTAAAATTAAAAAAAAGGAAATAGAGAATAGAAGATCTCAGATGTATCTACAATTTTAGTTTACTAAAAAGGTAGATTATCCTATTAATGTTTTACAAAAATAAGAAATATAAAAATGGCAAAATTACTTCATAACTTCTGCATAGCTCATTGCCTCATCTATACCAGGGAAAATGCACCAACAATTTCTTGCATAACATTTTTGCTTAATCTCATCGCTTCTCCTCCTGAAACTATATATGATGTGCCTAATATGTATAATATACTAGAATTCTTTAAAATAATTCTGCATACAATGTCATTTCTTTTGCTTCAAGTGCATAAAAATTACTGCAATAGTTATTACTTATTATATGCTATTGTATGTAATTATTTTAATTATATATTTTATGTCATAATTATGCATTTTTTAATTGTCATATTGATAATTGTTAATAAAAATTGTTTGTCTAAAGTTATTTATATAGGTATATAAATATTTATATGGGTATATTATTACATTTCATTTCTAATATGGGTCATTGGTCATTTTACTTACCATTCTCTGCTCATATTCCTCTTCTCTTTGTTCCTCTTTATGACTGGCTTTCTTCCTTGCGTCAAAATACACGTGCTTACTTCTTCTGGTATTGTAAACTATTCCGACACCTTGTATAGATTGTCCGTCTGCTCCGATAATATGTCACTGCAAAACTTTAGGTTATGGCCGTGAGCAGGGACCATCAACTCTCACATGACAGAGTGCGTTCCAAAACTTATAAAAAAAAGTCAGACAACCTTTTTGACCACGACCATACAAACTTAATTTTGAAAAATTACAAATGTAAAAATTAATATTATTATTCGATTTCTTTGATTATTTAGCTATGTATAAAAGCGGTAAGGTAAAGTCATCGAAAAGTGAATACTTTACAAGATATTTCATATTTTATATTAAAAATATTATGATAAAATTTTAATTATCTCAGTAAATTCTTAACAAAAGAGAACTTTATTATAGTGGTTTAAAAACGTCTTGACGAGGGCTACAAGAATAAGCTATAAAAAATAGGGGCTTCTATATAAAAAATTTAGATCAAAAGCACCTTAAATTTTTTAAATAAAACACCATAGGGGGTTAAATAGAAAATAGTTTTTCTGCATATTCTTGTAGCCCTTATCGAGACGTTTTTAAAACACTATAATAAAGCTATCTTTTGTTAAGAATTTCCTGAAATATTTTAAATTTTGTCATTATATTTTTAATATCAAATATGAAATATTTTGTAAAGTATTTACTTTTCGATGACTTTACCTTAATACTTTTATGTGTAGAATAATAAAAAGAATCGAATAATGTAAAAAAAAACAGGCGAATTAATTGTAAAAAATTTGATTGCATTTTGTATACAAACTTAATTTTGAAAAAATACAAATGTAAAAATTAATATTATTATTCGATTTCTTTGATTATTCTATATATAAAAGTATTAAGGTAAAGTCATCAAAAAGTGAATACTTTACGAGATATTTTATATTTTATATTAAAAATATTATGACAAAATTTTAAATATCTTAGTAAATTCTTAACAAAACAGAACTTTATTATAGTGTTTTAAAAACGTCGTGACAAAGGCTACAAGAATACACAATAAAAGTAGGGGTTTTTATATAAAAAATTTAGATCAAAAGAACCTTAAGTTTTTTAAATAAAACATTATAGGGAGTTAAATAAAAAATAGTTTTTTTGCATATTCTTGTAGCCCTTGTCGAGACGCTTTCAAAACACTATAATGCAACTCTCTTTTGTTAAGAATTTCCTGAGATATTTTCAGAAAGATGCACGGTAGCGCATCTTTCCGTGGTAGCTTGCAATGACACCGATAGGTGGCGCATATGGTGTGATTAACTCGTAAGTAAATTTCAGTTGAGAGCGAATATAAGCAGGTCCAAGCGAAGCAAAATCATGACATCCGCCAGACATATCTTTGCCAGCAATATTGCTGCGATGATATAAATATATAAAACTATATTTTCCAAAGTAAGATGTTTTTCAAATTGTAAAAAAATTTTTTAAATGTGAAACAATATTATTTCTTCAAATGTTAAATTAAAATTGTTTTTCAGACGCCTAAAAAATGTTCATAACATATCCCATAAAAGTCCTCAGGATGTCCTCAGGATCAGTGATGCCGCTGTGCAGACGGACCAGCATGCTACAGCGTGTGGAGGGGATGCGCCGGCAAGGCTGCGCAAGGCATAGCCACGCATACTAATGCAAGCTCCTCTGTCCGTGTACGCTCGGCGCAAAGAAGGACAGAACACGATCGTTGTCTCCTTCTCTCTTGAGCTATGACGTCGCTATGCCAGTGCCGGTTATGCCGGCACATATTTCAGATCTCGCGACTCTTCGAATCTCGAGTTGGCAAATCGACGATGGGCGACGTTATTTATTGTAAACTTATTCTTTTCCTATAAAATATCGAGATATATGTCAATCATTCTGTCGTTCACTGATATATGTATAATCAATTTCAAAATTGTGAATAATATGTAAATAAAATGTCTAAAAATATAAAAATTACCAAATGCAATGACGTAAATCTTTATAAACCTAAAAAGTTAAAAAAATTTTCCGTTTTTTTTTAATTTGCAGACCTTGAAATATTTGTTTTGATTAAAGTTAACTTTGTAAATGTAATAATGTATAAAAATCCACTCTTGGCCAATATGTACGCTGTTTTATTTTTAAAAAATTTTTTACATGACAAACTAACATTAACTTTAACATGATAATATTATCTAAATGTAAATAATAAAATTAAATATTAATTCTGAATAAAAAATTATAGCTTGTAGTATTTTTACTTATTTATTAAAATTATTTTGTACTATTTGCTACCTAATAATTGTATATAATTACTAACAAAATATTAATAACAAATAATAAATTAACAATTCCTTACATTTCCTTCCTGACGGAAAAGACCACCACCTTCTCGCGGTTTCCGTTGAGCAACAGTATGCACGTTGTATATAAATACAAAATAAATTAAATAAGTAAAAATACTACAAGCTATAATTTTTTATTCAGAATTAATATTTAATTTTATTATTTACATTTAGATAATATTATCATGTTAAAGTTAATGTTAGTTTGTCATGTAAAAAATTTTTTAAAAATAAAACAGCGTACATATTGGCCAAGAGTGGATTTTTATACATTATTACATTTACAAAGTTAACTTTAATCAAAACAAATATTTCAAGGTCTGCAAATTAAAAAAAAACGGAAAATTTTTTTAACTTTTTAGGTTTATAAAGATTTACGTCATTGCATTTGGTAATTTTTATATTTTTAGACATTTTATTTACATATTATTCACAATTTTGAAATTGATTATACATATATCAGTGAACGACAGAATGATTGACATATATCTCGATATTTTATAGGAAAAGAATAAGTTTACAATAAATAACGTCGCCCATCGTCGATTTGCCAACTCGAGATTCGAAGAGTCGCGAGATCTGAAATATGTGCCGGCATAACCGGCACTGGCATAGCGACGTCATAGCTCAAGAGAGAAGGAGACAACGATCGTGTTCTGTCCTTCTTTGCACCGAGTGTACACGGACAGAGGAGCTTGCATTAGTATGCGTGGCTATGCCTTGCGCAGCCTTGCCGGCGCATCCCCTCCACACGCTGTAGCATGCTGGTCCGTCTGCACAGCGGCATCACTGCTCAGGATATTGTAAGGACTAGTTGGCTATTATTTGCTCTTCCTCAGGATATCCGGAGGACATCCGACAGGATGTCCTCAGGATATCGTGAGGACTAGTAGTTGGCTATTATTCGTTCGTCCTCAGAATATCCGGAGGACATCCAACAGGATGTCCTCAGGATATCGTGAGGACTAGTATTTGGCTATCATTTGCTATTTCTCAGGATATCCGGAGGACATCCCGGGATTTAATTGGGATATCCACAGGATATCCCAATGGTCCGTCCTGGATGTCCTTCGGACTTCCCGAGGATGTCATTGTACTATCTGGGATAAGTTATTAGTGGTCTTTCGATTTTTGTCAGTGGATAAACTTTTTTCTTACTGAACAATTCTTGTTAGATAGACGTCCTTAGTAATAAGTTATTTATAGTGAACCGGATTCTTAATTACATTACTTTCTAGTTTTTTGTTTAGATTTGTTATTGCCATTTTGTATTTTTGAAATTGTTAGTTTCTAATTGCGTCTTTTGTATCATATATATCAGTTTATTTGGGATCATGTACGCATGATCACCTTTGTACTTTTCGGGCAGGAAACATTCTGTGTTCGCGTGATTCTTTCTGCGTTACTTGCGTTTCTTAAGTATATGCTATTCATCTCATTGGAGCTCGTAAAACGATTTTAGTTTTTGAATTCGTCGTTAATAACTATTTTTATTAATTTTGATGATTGAATTTGTGTTTAGAATTTTTCTGTATAATACTGCCTGATATAGTCTTTTGTATCATTTGAACCTTATGTTCAGAATTATTATTATTACTATATGAATAGCGTATATTTAGCGAGAGTTGGTCGATCTCTTGGGCGTCCTTGCTTGAGGGGGACGCTTTGGATTTCGACCTAGTGTTTCGGTCGTACCTGCCATATATATTCTGCGTTTATTAAGTTATGATTTGATGACATTAATAGTTTAGCAATCCTTTTGTTTTGTGATCATCTTTAGGAAATCTTATATCCGTTTACTATTTGGAATTATACGTTACTTTTAATGTTTATGAATTATAGATATCTCGTGTTTGCCTCGTTTATTATTTTGAATTCCATTCGTTGGAACATGCCACTGGTGTATTTATGGCGATGTTTATATCGTTATTGAAATTCGCTGTATTTATAGCTACGATTCTTATTATTGAGCTTTGTGATTTCTAGTTTCTTGCGCTCAGTGGCAATGTTTACATTGTCATTGGAATTTTGGAATTCGTCGTTAATAATATTTCTCTTAAACCTGACTTATATGGATCTTGGCGATTTGGAGTATATTCTGAGATGTTTATGATACATTTGTGTAGCATTTATAATATTTACGTAATAACGGGGTCTTGTTCAAAGATACGCTCTCTTATATTATACCAATTTATGAAAGTAGATTCTCAGTTTTGAGTGAAATTGATATGGAATTTGCTGAGTACTTGTAAACTCAAATTAAATTGTATGTATTCCGCTTATTACGAATTCGCCGCCTACGAGCTTTGTTTACCGCTTAGCTATTTATTTGATTTATTTTGATTATATGTATGCCGTTGATATTATGTTTGCCGCTTAGATATTAAATTCTGTATATTCCGCTTATTGTGAATTCGCCGCTTATGAGTACTTGTTAACTCAAATTAAACTGTATGTATGCCGCTTATTACGAATTCGCCGCTTATGTGCGTATTAAATAGTGTTTCAAATAGTAACATTGATTATTATGGAGCTATATGGTTCTCCTTTTTACCGACGATTTGAGACTGAGACCGTTCGTGCTATGGCAAGAAGGCGCCTCTCTCCCCGGAGAGTCCCCCAGTCATTCTTGCTAAGAAAGCGTGGTACTTTGGCTCCAGCGGAGCCGATATCCATTTGGGGCATAAAGAAAAAGAAGAAGTCGGCTCGCTTACCAATCCTCTCGAGGATCTTTGATCTATGTTGAAATCTACGTGCTTAATGACGGGCTCCATTAGTACTCCTTTGAGTTTGTTTTCCTAAAGTTTCTTTTGTGGTTGTTTCTTTAATATATAGGAGAAGATACATTCTTGTGTTCAATGTGTACTATACGATTATTAGCATCTTTACTGAACATATTGTGAAGAGTGACTTTATCTTTGTGCATTGGGACTGATTGATCTTCTCTTGTTAAGATAAGTTAACTATGGGCAATTGAGTACAATTATCGGTTATTTTCATATATTTTTTGTATTATATTTGCTTAATAACGTGTGATTGTCTTATGCGGGATTATGCGCGCGAGATCTCTATTATACTTTTCGTCTGGAATCATTCCATATATTAGTTTGTTCATGATTATTCTGTATTACGTTAGCTATATTGCTCACATGATTTCAAATTATGTGTTTCCTTTTTGGCTTAAGATTAGTTTGTCATTATTCTCTTGAAAATCTAAATTTCTTCTGTTATTCTGAAATATATCTGGTTAATAGCATGTGATTGTCTTATGCGGGATCATGTGCGCGAGATCGCTATTTACTTCTTGGATAAGAATCACCTCGTATTCGCGTGATCGTTCCGTGTCTACAATTTAACCTGCGCTATTATCTTGTGGCTCAGTGATCATATATGTTTTAGGTATTTTATTTATTATTTAATGTGAGCTGGTCGATCTCTTAGGCGTCCCTGCTCGAGGGGGACGCTTTGGATTTCGACCAAGCGTTTCGGTCGTATTTGTTATGTATATTTTGTGTTTTCTTTATGATTCAAGATTAGTTTGTCATTATATACTCGTGAAATTTGACATTTTTTTTGCGTATTTTGAATTATATCATGTGATTGCCTTATGAGGATTCAGGATTGCAAGATCGCTGTTATATACTTGCCGGTTTGGAATCATTTCGTTTTCACGTGATTGGTTAGTGTTTACAGTTTTTTCTGCGTTCATGGATCATACTTGGATCATATGTGATGTTTATATTGACATCGGAATTCGCTGGAGCTTCCTGCGATGTTTGTTTTCTTCTATATTATGATATCCGTATTATTCGTAAATCTATGTAGCGATTTATGAGATTCTGTCGTTGGCAATATGGTTTAAGATTAGTTTGTCATTAAATGCTCTTGAAATTTGAAATTTCTTTTGCGTATTTTGAATTATATCTGCGTTGCTGTTGGAAAATCATATGTCTCGCTTATTCAGTTTGCGTACTAATGAATTGTTGTAATTAAATGATGCTTGGTTATTTGATGAAATACTATACGATTTGATCATTTAGCCGTATGCCGCTTAGTTCGAGTTCGCCGCTTATATTTAATGAAAGCTAGGAGATCATGCGTCATATATTTATTGTATACTATTTATTAATTGATAATTTTGTTTGCCGCTTACTACATATTTGTCGCTTATTCTAATTTGAGTTATGCATGTCGCTTTGTCTCTCAAATTATTAAATGATGTATATGCCGCTTATTGTTATGAATTATTGAGTTATGTATGTCGCTTAGTTACTCAAATTATTGAATGGTGTGTATGCCGCTTACTATGAATTTGCCGCTTATTTGATATTATTATTTATTTGCCGCTTATTATTTTGTATTTGCCGCTTATACTTTATCTGAGCTGGGTATCCAGTTCTCTCTACAAGAGGATGCCTCTCTTCCCCCCTGAGTGGCCCCCATTTTATATCTTGTTTGAATGCGTGGTATTGTGGCTCCCTCTGGAGCCAGATATCCACCGGGGGTTTGAATAAGAAGAAGAAGAAGAAGAAGAAGAAGAAGGGCGAACGGGTGATACGTATCACGAAGTTTGTCGACGGCCGGTGGCGCGACTCGCGCATCGAAGGTGTGCTATATGTGCCGAGTCTCCGGAAAAATTTATTCTCGGTCGGTATGTGCACCAAAAAGGGGTACGACGTGAAATTCAACAAGCAACGAGTGGTGGTCACGCGAGACAATCAAATTATGGCGATCGGGGCAAAACAGAGCAACGAGATCTACCGAATGCTGTTTCGGGTGATAAAGCCGGATGAAAAGAGTGAAGTGAATATCTCGTCGGTCGATCTCAGAGTGTGGCACGAGCGTCTCGGCCACGTGGGAACTCGAGCACTGTGCGACATGGTACGCGGTGGTCTCGTCGAAGGGGTGAAACTAAAAAACACCGAGAAATTCGTGTGCGAGCCGTGTCAACTCGGGAAATCCCACAGACAGCCGTTTCGGGAAAGACCGGGCAAAAGAAGCAGCGAGCCGGAAGAGTGCGTGCATACCGACGTTTGTTGACCGATACAGGTTGAATCACTGGGAGGCGCAAAGTTTTATGTGACATTTATAGACGACGCGTCGGGTTTTTGTTACGTTTATTTTGTGCGCCACAAAAACGAAGTGCTTGAGAAATTCAAGATGTACGAGAAAATGGTTTCGAACAAATTCGGGAGGCCGATAAAGGTCGTGCGTTCAGAAAATGGCGGTAAATATAAAAATACAAAGATGATAGAGTATCTCGTGGAAAGAGGTATCGTCATGGAGAACACCGCGCCTCACACACCCCAGCAAAACGAAAAGGCGGAGAGGGCAAACCGGACGATTTTTGAGTGTGTGAGGACTATGCTCCGAGCGAAGGACCTGCCGAAGAATTTATGGGCAGAGGCAGTAAGTACAGCAGTCTACGTGCTGAACCGCACGACGCACTCGAGCAGGAAAATTCTAAAGACGACGTACGAAGCTTGGACGAACAGGAAACCGGATTTCGAGCATGTGCGAGTCTTCGGATCGACGGCGTATATGCATGTGCCAAAGCAATTTCGCAGGAAACTCGACGACAAAGCGAAGAAGATGATACTGGTAGGATACCAAAGAGAGTTCAAATTATCGGCTCTACGATCCGGAGAAAAGAAAAGTGAGCGTGTCAAGAGATGTGTTTGACGAACAATCAAGTTTGCAAGAATCGAGTGGTGTAGCATCAAGCGAAAGAGAGCTCAGTTTACCAAGTACGGCTTGAGGCACGCGAGAAGACGATGTTATCGAAATTAACGATGATGACGTCGAAGAAGATGAGGGCAGAGACAACGAACGAGTAGACGGCGAGGGAGACGAACAGGCAAGACGGGAAGCAGCAGAGCCGATTCGACAAGGATCGGTGGAGACTCCAGGAGCCGAACGGCGCGGACTGCGAGATCGTGCACTGCTGAGAGAGCCGAGAAGATATCTCGCAGAACTCGATTTCAGCGAGTACAAGCCGCCGGAAACGTATCATGAAGCTGTCAACGGACCAAAAAGTGCGAAATGGGTGAGCGCTATCGAGAACGAGCTTAAAGCTCACGAGAAAAACAATACTTGAACAGTGGTGAAGAAGAGAGAGGACATGAAAATCATCGACTCAAAATGGGTCTTCAAGGTCGTGCACGAGAAAACAAGTGACAGACCAAGATACAAGGCGAGACTATGCGCGATAGGTTTTTGTCAGCAGCACGGTATCGATTATAATGAGACGTTCGCTCCGGTTATACGATACGACTTGCTGAGAATGTTTCTAGCTCGAGTGACACAGGACGATCTCGAACTGTTGCAGTTCGATGTATGCACAGCGTTCCTGCATGGCGAACTGGAAGAGAAGATCTTCATGAAGATACCAGAAGAGACTGATCGTCGAGAGTGATAGTGCGACTGCTGTGTGTCGATTAAATAAATCGCTGTACGGTCTAAAACAAGCGCCGCGCTGTTGGAATGATAAATTCAGTGAATTTATACAAAAATTAGGTCTAGTGCAATCCGACGCGGATCCGTGTGTGTACGTAGGCATAATCGAGCGTGAAAGCGTGTGCTTGGCCTTGTTTGTCGACGATGGACTAATAGCCTGTAAATCGTCGAGAGTGATTGAGAAAGTAGTCGAGTATCTAAAGGAAGCGTTTGAAATAACGGTCGGGGACGCCAGTAGATTTGTGGGACTTCAGATCGCGAGAAATAGAAAGAAAAGGTCGATGATGATTCATTAAAGCGACTACGTAGAGAAATTACTCGAGAAATTGAGGATGGCCGATGCGAAGGCAGTGAGCGTTCCTGCCGATCCTCATGCTGTTCTAGAACCGGTGGAAAACGAGAACGAAGTCGAGAATAGGTCGCCTTATCGAAAGGCAGTCGGTTTGCTCATGTTTTTGTCAGTGGTGTCTCGCCCTGACATCGCGTATGCGGTCAATACGGTCGCGAAATTTTTGAACAAACATAACGAGACACATTGGAGGGCCGTGAAGCGAATCTTCGCATATTTGAATGGAAGTAGAGATCTGAGAATAATATATAAAAGCGGGGGAAAAGAGTCCAACCTCGTGGGATATTGCGACGCCAATTACGCGGGCGATCCCGAAACGCGTCTTTCAACTACGGATTACGCGTTTAACTTCGCGAACGGTCACGTGGTCGAGTAAGAGACAGAGAATGGTAACACTAAGTACTACCGAATCGGAGTATGTTGCTGCAGCGGCAGCAGCGAAGGAAAATATTTGGTTTCGAAATCTGTTGAGAGACTTGGGCGCGAGCTGTGATAAGGCAACGGTGTTGTATGTCGACAACCAAAGCGCGATTAGGTTAGCTAAGAACCCTGAGTTCCATAAGAGAACCAAACACATAGACGTAAGATTTCATTTCATTCGCGAGAAAGTGGCCAGTCAGGAAATCACAGTTAAGTATATTCCTACCGAGAGCCAAAAGGCTGATATTTTTACGAAGGTGTACCGAGAGAGAGATTTAACAATCTACGAGATAGTCTAGGTTTACAGAGCTTTAACGAGTACAAACAGTGAGTGTGTTGAGTGAGAGGGTTTTCGTACTCTCCCGCTCTTTGCGACGATTATGCGCCTGTGTGCGCAGTAGACAGAGGGCGAGTGTACCTAGAAGGTCCGAGAAAAAGGCGCCGAGCACGCAACGACCGGAAGTCGTTTACAGTCGCTTGGCATCCGCTTAGGTTTATACCACGTTTTTTCATTGAATAAAGAGTACTTGTATCAACACGAACTTTTACTTAAAATCTGGATACATCCTCGTCTCCTCGCGAGTTTCCTTATCCTTTTGTACCAAAATAAAACACGTTTGCAATAACCTTTCCATTTGCATCATGTTTGATGTAGGCCAGTATTCATAGTCGGATCTTATTTTAAGACTGTAATGTCTTAAGATGCTATTGATGCTAATACGGTCATTTCATTGGCTGGATGGTGCCTTAAGACTGTCTTTGACCAGAATTAAGACGATCTTATATATAAGATCCGACCACAGTATAACCAGTATGCTCACTCTCTGTCGACACCTTTGATCTATCGGTTCCCGATTCGCCGCCATTATTATTGGTGGGGCCAACGGCGTATCAACATGGTATCAACTGTTGCTCAACATTGCTCAACAAATTCTCTGATTGGTCCCGCCTAAGATACCAAATAATTGACGGAGTGAGCATACCATAGACTTATATAGATAGACCGGCCCCTGCCGTAAGAGCACGCGTCGGAAGGTAGACGGTGCAGACATAGCCTTACTGGGAAACCTCTCTCTCTTTCTCCTGATCGCTTGGTGGGGATAGAAGTCTAGACCACTAGGGGACTAGTAGGAAATAGCCGGGCTATTCTCTATCCCCACCAAGCGATCAGTAGAAAGAGAGAGGTTTCCCAGTGAGGCTATGTCTGCACCGTCTATCTTTCGACGCGTGCTCTTACGGCAGGGGCCGGTCTATCTATATAAGTCTATAGAGCATACTGGTTATACTGTGATCCGATTATGAATACCGGCCGTAGTTCCTGATAATATAACGTGCTTTAAAATGCTTCTCGCAAACAGCTTGCGTTTTTTTAAATGCCACTATACCGGGAAAAGCGGCTTCCCATTTTTTACGCATTTCTATATATTTCCCGGCACTTTAAACACAGAGAATTTATTCTCTTTTTGGCTTTTGTAGCCCGATTTACATTTAGGTACTGCGCACTATAATTCCAATTTGCACTACTTTAATCGCACTAATTTTTACTAAGAAACCTTAGTAAAAGGTTGGATGGACGACGTCAGAGAGAAGAATGAGAGCGGTCATGGACGCGATTTAGGTGTCACCTTACTTTGAAGCGCCTCTATGTCCATAAAATGTGGACATTGAACTACGTAGCCTTGTCCACGAACTGATGGATAACACGTTATGTGCACGATCTGTTGGTTCTGTTCCGTGCTATGTCCATAATACTAAAAATCAATAAGTGAATGAGTCAGACAAGGACCGATAAACAATCGCTTTGTCCTTGTCTCACGTATCACGTTACGGTGGGCACGAAGCGAGCTAGCAGCGGTGAAGCCAATGTTTTCTGTTGTCCGTCTCGCTTCTCTTACGCACTGCGTTCCGTTCAACTTCAAGAATTAATATCTCTGGTTATATTTGTCGTAGGACGTAGAGAAATCTTTAAAAAAGCATTTTAAAGCTGAGGAGACAATCTTTTCGAAAAAAATAGTTTAAGTTACAAGAAATTGCAAATTTCAATTGTTATAAGCAATTAAAATGTTTAATTATTTTTTTCACTAAAAAGTACATTTTTTTTAATTTTTTAAATAATGCTATCTTATTTTCTACTTTATTCTGAAAGTACACATATTTTTTATTTTTTGAAGAAACGATGGATTCTATTTTTTATACATATATAATTTTAATGACTGAGATGCCGTGCCGTGCTCGCGTCTCTGGCTTGACCAAGTGGCACAGCACATTGATTTCTTCGGAAATCTCTTGTAGGAAGAATGTATGTATAGTATGAATGACATAATATATAATGTTAATGTTAAATATATAATCAAAATTATATAAATCATATTTTTGTTATAAATATTACATTTTAATTATTATTGTGTAGTATTCTGGTAAAGTAAATTGTTACTGTACTGTATAATTTGACCATTAATTTCGTTTTCTGTTTTGAAATTGCCGAGATTTTACCTAATGAATGTTATGCTCAAATTTTTCTTATTGAGAAATAAATAGAGTTATGAAGAACAGTGTAAATTGCAATTTTGTTGAACTGCAGAAGATGAAAAAGTAATAGCGTAGTCACTTACAGGCTTAAAAGATCGAGAGACTTGCCGTAGAGCGCCAAAAGTCTACCCTATAGGAATTTTCCGATGAAAAAAATTAGAGCATAACATTCGTAAAATCTCGGCAATTCAAAACGGAGAGGAAATTAATGGTCAAATTATACAGTACAGTAACATTAATTTACTTTACCAGAATACTACACAATAATTATTAAAATATAATATTTATAACAAAAATGTGATTTTTGTATAATTTTGATTATATTCAACATTATATAGGTATTATGTCATTTATATTATACATACATTCTTCCTACAAGAGATTTCCGAAGAAATCGATGTGCCGTGCCACTTGGTCGAGCCAGAGACACGAGCACGGCATCTCAGACATTAAAGTTATATAAAAAATAGAGAATCTATCGTTTCTTTATCTTTATAAAATAAAAAATATGTGTATTTTCAGAATAAAGTAAAGAATAAAATAGCATTATTTAAAAAAATTTTTAAACGTATTTTTCAATAAAAAAACTTAATTAAACATTTTATTTGCTTCTAACAATTGGAATTTGCAATTTCTTGTAACTTGAACTATTATTTTCAAAAAGATTGTTTTCTTAGCTTTAAAATGCTTTTTTAAGGATCTCACGACAAATATAACCAGAGATTAATTTTTGAAGTTGACTTCTTCATTTTCCACGAAAATTGTATCAAGAGACACGGTAGTGTCTCGCGCCAAGTATGCGCGGAGCGAGACAGCCGTGGCTCTATATACGCGATGCGATGAGTTATATATATGTTGAGAGTACTCGAGATTTTGAGATCTCGATAACTAGTGAACGGATAAAGTTCTAACTAGGCTCAATGGAAAGCTTGGACCAAATTTATATAATGAAAGTATTTTTATTTTTCCCCTACGTGGCCTACGAAAAAATATATTGCGATGCAAAAGTCCAGACCTGAAAATTTTACATTAAGATACGTCGTCGTCACTTTCACACTCTCGCCACGGCGCGCCGTGGCGCTGGGGTTGTTTATACAATAACTTTTGCAAAAAGAAAACATTTTGTACGAACAAAAAATACGTATCTGCTTATTTTATGTACCTATATTTCATGTAAATAAAGTTTCACAATCAATTTAAAAAATACGAAGTCATTTCTCGTCCGATTTGACGTGGAATTGCCCATATGCATAATAATATATATAAAAGATGTGTATTTTTTGAAGGGTATAGCAAGATAAGGTGGGATATAACACATGCGGCCCATAAACAAAATTAATTTGGATTAGGGGCATTTTTAAAGGTATAATAATTGATAAAATTATCTGTGGAGAATTCCATATCTCTTTCTTGCTCCATTTCCGGAATATCATAAAATACCGCATACTTTTTCCTCTGCCGCTATTATAGATATCAAGCTGAGGTTGGTCTCATACCATAAATCATTTAAGGTATCATAAAACATACGTTTTTTATAGAATTTTTCAGGCCAAAACTCGACTTGCAGAATCGTTTAAAATATTTAAGAAATTTTTTCGCACGCTCCTTAAGGGGATCCTAAAACCGTCTGTAATACCGGTTCTTTTCTTAGAGAAAATCTTTTAATTGGCTTTATAGAAATGCAAAATTCTTGTATAGAATTAAAGTACGCATCAAAATCTAGGTCATGGTGGTCGAATTTATATCGAAAACAAAAAAAATTAATATTTTTTGTTAATTTTTGGTATACATGACGACAATATTTGCTTTGTACAAAAATTCCACAATAAATATCCACAAAATTAGACCGGCATGACCTAGGGACAACATGTAAGAACAATATCGTGCAATTGGAACTAAGAATAAAAGCCGACAAAAAAAGATTAATTGTAATGAATGCAATATAACCTATAACCTTGTCTATCCTTGTCTATTATCATTGTCTATACAAGGACAGATATAGAATTTGGTCGGTAATACAGACGGCTTTAAGCAAATATTGTCGTCAGGTGACGACTCTACGTGCCAAATATAAGTGATTTTTAATTTTTTTTCGTTTTTAATGCAAACACGACCGCAGTCCCCTACATTTTTGCGCCTACTTTAATTCTGTAAAAGAATTTTTCAATTCTATTAGGTGTACAAATAAGTCTCCGCCGTTTTACAATAGATGGCCCCACCAGGAGGTTATGGTTGAAATTGTCGGATGTAAAGTGTTATATCGTAAGGTTGGACATCTGGCAACACCATAAACTTGACATAGTATCAGACTGTATCGGCATCACATAATTCTTTTCGTGCGAAAATGTCGAATTTTGAGCCGAATAAGCGTCATTTGCGGGAACTTTTGATTTATTTCTTTAATTTGAAGAAATCTGCAGCTGAGGCGCATCGATTGCTTGTAGAAGCATATAATGAGGCTGCTTTAAGTGAGAGAAGTTGTCGTGAGTGGTTTCAAAAGTTTAAGAACGGTGATTTTGACGTCGAGGACAAAGAACGTAGCGGAAGGCCGAAAGTGTACGAAGACACGGAATTGGAAGCATTATTGGAGGAAGATTCGTGCCAAACGCAAAAAGAACTTGCACTTACATTAGGAGTGACTCAACAAGCAATTTCACATCGTTTAAAATCGTTGGGAATGATTCAGAAGGAAGGAATTTGGGTTCCATATGAACCCACATGTTGCGGCACCTGTCAAAACCTACTTGAAAACACTCAATTGGGAAGTTTTACCCCACCCGCCGTATTCACCAGACATTGCTCCCTCTGATTACCATTTGTTTCGATCGATGGCGCACGGCCTGTCTGAGCAGCACTTTACATCATATGAAGATGCCAAAAATTGGATCGATTTGTGGATAGCCTCAAAAGATGAAGCGTTCTTCCGACGCGGTATCCATAGCCTGCCAGAAAGATGGGAAAAAGTAGTGGCTAGCGATGGACAATACTTTGATTGAAACATAAGGTACCGTTCTTTCACAATAAATGCCCAATTTTTGATAAAAAACGGCGGAAACTTATTTGTACTCCTAATATAAAGCCAATTCAAAGATATCTGTATCCAAAAAAAAATGGGTAAAACAGAGTTCTACAAACGACTTTAGGATCCCCTTAAGGGGATAAATACTGCAGTTTATATATACAAATTGAGATAGAGGCGCGCTAGGGAAAACATGTAAGAATAATATCGTTCAAGAAGAACAAAGATTCAACGCCTACAAAAAAAGATATTTGTATGGAACTTATTATATATGCAGATACACATGCGGAATGACAAGAAGAGCAGTGTTGCCTGCAACAGTAGTGTCCGGATCTTGTCAGAGATGGCGCTGCCTGCAATCTGACAAGGACAGATATATCCGTTAGACAAGGACAGGTATAGCACGGTAACACAGAAAACATAATAAACGATCGAAATTATCGATTATTTTTAGTTCCGTGCTAGATCGTGGCGCTGTCACGTTGGAGTTTGCCTGTCACTTTAGGATCCCCTTAAGAAGTAAAACCTTGGAAAAAATTTAGAATATACCTACCCAGTCAGAAATGATTAGTTGATTCGACGTCGAATCAATGTCGAAAACCGAATGTCGAATCAATGTCGAAATTCTGGTCGATTCGACGTCGAAAGCGTATAAAATATCAACGACTATTCAACGTCGTTTTAACGTCGTTTCAACGACTATTCAACGTCATTTCAACGTCGTTTCAACGTCGTTTCAACGACTATTCAACGTCGTTTCAACGTCGTTTCAACGTCGAAGTAAGGTTGAAATTTGATTGAAATATGGTATATATATATTTATTTATATTTTTTAAGGTAAAGGTACTAAAAAATAAAAAGAGTGCAAACATTCTTGTTTTTCTTTCGTTTATTATTATTGAACAAAATTGAATACAAACTACATTGCATTTAAATATACAATAAGTACTTTTACTATACGCAAGTTATAATATATATTTTTCACTATCTCTCCTTTCTCCTTCCACCTCCTCTTCTTCCAAACCTCAAAATCTTCGTCTTCTCTGTATTCAAGGTTAACCCTTTCTTGTCCAGGTACCTTTCCATCCTCTTCAACAACCACTTCAGACCTTCCTCATCTTCCGCCAGTATTACCAGGTCGTCCGCGTAACCTAGCACTCTCAGTTTCTCGCCTCTCACTTTTATCCCCCCCCCCCCCATTCCATCCCTTCCTAGCTCTTTCTCTATATCTGCCAGCAATAAATTAAACAGCAACGGACTCAGCGGACATCCTTGCCTAACCCCCCTTGCCGTCCATATTTTCCTCCTATATCTCTCCCCCGCCCTCACCACACTCCTCGTCTCTTCATATATCTCCATTATCCTCTTCCTCAGTCTCTCGCTGACCCCAGTCTCCTTTATACACTCCCCCAAGATCCTTCTGTCCACTGAGTCAAACGCCGCCTTCAAGTCCACAAAAGCCGCCTCCAACTTTCTCTTCTTCCTTAATCGCTTCCCAATTACATGATTCATCGTGTAGATATTGTCTATAACTCCTCTCCCCTTCCTAAATCCCGCTTGACTTTCCGGTATAATTCCTTTCTCCTCCATCTCCGTCCTCAACCTATTTGCCAGCACCGACGCATACACCTTGTACGCCGTTGCCATCAAAGTTATCCCCCTATGGTCCTCCGCCTTTTTTGCTTCTCTCTTCTTCGCCAGCGGGATCACCACCCCGTCCCTCCATGCCTCCGGAAAGCCTTCTCCTTTCCACACCCTCCCGCATATCTTCCATAGCGCCTTTCTCAATCCACTACCTCCATACATCCAAACCTCATTCTCTATTCCGTCTACCTCTGCTACCTTTCCCCTCTTCATATTTCTCAGAACTCTCTCCACCTCCTCCCACTTTATCCCTTCTGTATCTATCCCCCTCTCCAAACCTTCTTCCTCTTCTCCTATCCCTAACCTCACCCTACCCTCCGTCCCTCCCAAAGACCCCTTGAAAAACTCGTCCCACTCTTCCATCGTCACCTCTTTATTAATTTCCAACCTCCTTTTCCTATCCTTGTTTATCACCTCCCATACTTGCTTCTCCGATTTCGCCTCTTTAGCCTCTTCCAGGAATCTATTCTTCCTTTCTTCTTTTTTCCTTTTGCACAGCTCCTTATACTCTTTCTTTCCCTTTCTATAGTATGCCTTTTCCTTTCCCCCCCTTTTCCACTTCCTCATTAAACTCTCAACCTCCTTCTTCTTTTCCCTACACTCTTTATCCCACCATCCTTCCCTCTTCTTCCCTCCCTTCCTTACCCTCTTTACAATTGCCTCTTTCCTAATTCTTTCTATCAATTTCTTTATCTCCTCGTCTAGTACATCTTCGCCCAGATTTATCTCCTCCGTTCTCTCCCTGAATTCCACTCTCGCCTCTTCCGACCAGTCTCTTCTTTCTATCCATTTCTCTTCCTCCCAAGCCTCCCTCTTCTCTCCATCCACGCCTTCGTCTATCTCTATCGCCACCGATTGATAGTCCGAATCCACTTCACACCCCACTTCCAACCTAGTTACCCTCTCCCACGCTTTCCTATCCCCTATCACATAGTCAATCACCGAATCTCCTCTTCCCCCCGTGAACGTCATCTCCCCCTCCTCATCTCCTTCTTTCGCTCCACTCATTATACCCCACCCTTGTTCTTCCACCCATTTCACTAGCTTTTCCTCCTGTACGTTTACCGTTTTATCCTTGGATCTTCTTCCCCCCCCCTCCCCCCCTCGTCTCCATCCTCCATCGCCCCTCTCTCTCCAGTTCTCGCATTAAAATCCCCTCCCGCTATCCACCCCTCTTCTACCTCCCCCTCTTCTCTCAACTCTTCTATTTTACTCAGTATCCTGTCCATATTGCCCTTTATGTACACCGTCGCCAGTCTCCCTTTTTCCTCTCTCCATCTTACTTCTCTCACAATCATACCTTTCTCCTCAACCCAATCATCCTTCCCTTCCAGTCCTTTCCTGATCCCCATCATTATCTCCCCCCCCCCATTGCTCTTCCTCTCTTCCCTGCACCCTCTTTTTTTGCGCCCTGTATCTTCCAATTGAACTCCTTCGGCACTCTGCTCTTAATTTTGTCCCACTCCTCCTTTACCATCCACGTCTCCACCAAGCCTATTACATCCCACTCTCCGATCCTTTCCCAAAAACCCTCATCCTTCCCCTTTACTCCAGCTACGTTCCAGAATCCTATCCTAAGACTTCTATCCTCCCTTCTCTCTTCCTCACTCCTCCCCTCTTTTCCTTCCCCCTCCCCACCTTTCTCCCTTTCCTCTCCTCTTAACCTTCCCACTAGTTTTCCGCCTCCATTCTTTCTACCGTATCTCCCCTCCTCCGTTCCTCCACCTCTCCTCCCTCCCTCTCTACTCTTGACCTCGCCCTTCCCAGTCCATCACTTAACCTTTCCTTCTCCTCATCCCATCTCCACCACTTCCCCTCAATCCATATTCTTCCGTATTTGACCCACGTTCTCCTCTGTTTCCTTC
Source organism: Harpagoxenus sublaevis (assembly GCA_030770355.1). Classification (NCBI taxonomy): domain Eukaryota; kingdom Metazoa; phylum Arthropoda; class Insecta; order Hymenoptera; family Formicidae; genus Harpagoxenus; species Harpagoxenus sublaevis. Next base: position 107 of record JASTWR010002020.1, on the reverse strand, counting down.
TCTCTTCTTCAGCAATCTTCTCCAAATGCCATTGCATTCTCCTCTCCTTCGGTGTTAAGTCGTCTACTATTCTTTTTTCTCTACCCTTCAGGCCTTTTTTCTTCTGC
>JASTWR010002019.1:0-28391 GCA_030770355.1 Harpagoxenus sublaevis | reverse complement strand
TCAAGCATTTTAATTCATAGGAACCATGGGTCGCGACGCTTCGTTACGGCGTTTATGGGCGTTTTTAAAAACTAAATCGTCATAACGTCTGCGTGCAATTATTTTATTCTGTTAATTTGACATGTTTACAGTAAATGTTCAAAGTTCGACCGCCAATGTTCGGCAAAGTCATAACAACGGAGCAATGACTGTCGCGTTTTTTGGAATATTTCAGGCATGTGGTGGATGGTTTCAGATGCCTCAATGATGCGAGCGACCAGATCCTCCTCAGATTCGACTTGTTCAGAATAAATCATACTTTTCATTGCACACCAGAAAGAAGAAATCGAGAGGCGTTAAATCTGGTGACCTTGCAGGCCACGTAACAGGTCCACCCCGCCCGATCCATCTATCACCGAAAGTATCTGTCAGGTGATTGCGTACTTCAGCCGTAAAGTGTTGCGGTGGAGCACCGTCGTGCTGAAACCACATGACCCTTCTAATTGCGAGCGGTACGTCTTCCATAAGTTCCGGCAGGACTTGCTGCAAATAAAGCTACTCGTTTATTACCAGCTACTCGTTTCTCACTGTGAGTAGCACAGCTCGACTGACAACGTGATCACTACAGCTTGGCTGAGAAAACACAAGGAAAGTGAAAGAAAGAACTTGCAAGCACCTTGAGAAGTAAACAAACGAGAGGCAAAACAAACTGCAACGCGGGCGTAGTACTTGTGACGATTTACTTTATACGCTTATAACGCCGTAACGAAGCGTCGCCGACCCATGGTTCCTATACTTAAAATGCTTGTATTGATTTTTTCTTTCATTACACAAATTATGCACTTAATTTTAAAAACACCCTATATATATATATATATATATATATATATTCACAAATAAAATTGGCAGCAAAAAGAATGCAATTATAAGAAAGAGATAAGGCAAAATCAAAAAAGAGCAAAGTGTAACAATTAAAGAGAAAATATGATTCTAAGAATTGGGAAAAATAAAAAATAGTCCGAGTGAAATACTTATACGTACTTGATGTTGATGTACCAGCATGTGTCTCTCTCTGTAGATTGTTCAGCCTGTTGAACTCGCGACCGCACACTTCGAAATCAAACTTCTTGTCGGGATCGTGATGCTTCTTGTGCATACTCAAGTCGGTTATGTGGTGGAAGGTCTTCTGACATGTACCGCACGTATACTTGCGTTGTTCGTTAGGCGTATACCTGACCCTCGTGTTTCGATAAGAAAAAGAAGAGCCCCTGATACTCCGCGATCGCGATCCACGAGGCACCACCGAAATTCAATATGGCCACAATGAGTAATGACTTTTTACTTTCACTTTTCGAGTCTCCGACGCCGACCATGCCCGATCGACGTTCGGCTTGCTTCGGCTCACGATATGCGCACGCATTACCCCCGATCCTGCATGGCCCTGCCGCCATGATGTTTCTCCCCTTCTCCTACGAGTTTCACCCCCGTGTGTTCAACACAATGATTTTATGGCCGGTATTCATAGTCGGATCTTATTTCAAGACCGTTTTAAGTAATGTTTTATGACGCTAATACGGCTCTGTGATTGGTTTATGACATCTTAAGATTGAACTTAAGACGGTCTTAAATATAAGAACCGACTATGAATATCGGCCTATGAAAGGTTGAGAAATATGTCATAACAACTTTGTAGAAAAAATTTATATTAACCGTTTTGCGAGCAAATGTATTTCTATTTTTGTTGGTACTCTGCTGCCCGATAATAATTAATAATTATATTATTCTGCATCTTATGTCTTGCACATCGTTGTTATGACAGATTTTCTAACCTTTCGTAAAACCATCGTAAATATAAATATTTAATAAGTGATTACAGTTTTTACACGAGCTATATATTATGGTATTTATTAACTTTATTAAACAGCGTTTATTTCAGATAGAAAGAAACTGAGAACGACATATTCCATGCATCTGTAGCACTTTGCAAAAGAGGCTTGTCATCAACCACCAAAAAAGAATTCAGCAACAATGCACGAGATTCTTTTAAGCAGGAGTTATTATTACGGTCTCCGCTATTAGAATCTTGTAAAATGTTATGAAAACGTCAACATCCATCCGTTTATTTCTTGGACTTTTTTGGAAGATCTGTCTTCAGTTATCGAAGCATGTTTATGCACTGCCATGAACATTATAAGCACTGAATATGAAATATCATTTGACAAGTTACGTACAAAAGGTACGTCAATACTTAATCTTTGTCCAAATTCCTATTCAAATGTAATAACAAATCAATATAAAAGAAATAGCTATATACGGTCCAGCTTGGATGTAAGGCAGCTCAATATTATTTTTTATGTGTTTATTAAATACGCGGATTTTTCAACATATTAACCTGCGCGCCGTTACTTTCGGACTTAAAACACAGCTATTATTGAAACATTAGAAGATAGCTGTGTTTTAAGTCCGAAAGTAATCGGCATGCAGTTTAATATGTTGGAAAATCCGATTATTTAATATACATATATAAAATAATATTGAGCTGCCTTACATCTAAGCTTGGACCGTATATGGCTATTTCCTTTATATTGATTTATATCTTAACGGTCTTAACATATAAGTATTAATGTGTAATAATACAACATAAATATAATACTGTAACAAAAACATAATACAATTTAAAGTAAGTTTGCACATTATAGCTTAAAGTTTATTATTTACTGCATATTATGCACAGCATAAATGAGACATACCTTCAAGTATCAAAATACGAACACGTAGTGTAAACTTACAATTGCATACAATATATCCAAATCAAAAATTCAATTTATCCATGCACGTTGCATACTTCTAATTAAAACCAGACACATTTTGCTATGCAGATTAGATATGTGTAGAATAATATATGTATAATTTCAATCCTATTATATGTAATGCTAAGCGCAATTGGAATACATATTAACAATAAGAAAAATTTGTGTTGAAAATCGGTACAAATTTACGCACTTTTTCATTTTAATAAACAAAACTCTGTAATTGCTAGTAATGAGGTCCAGTAATTCCAGTACCGCAGATTATGAACTAATGAGTGCTTTTTTAATTATTTTTATATTTTTTTCGGGTACCGAGATATAAGCGTTTTAATAGAAATAAACAATTTCTTTTATGGCGCCTTATGATATACATCTTGTAACCGCAAGAGATAGAAAGACGTTTTAAATAGCATTTTTTAATTCGTACTCTGCAGTGTACTTATTATATCTGTGCTACTAGCAATTATACATTTCCGTTTATCAAGATCGTAAAACGCGTGCAAGTAGCCTAAGTAATAAGAGTGCAAGCAAGTGCAAGGTACCGAAAAGGAACAGACTTAATTTTGCCGTTGCGATACGCATCTATGTTCCATACGAGTCGCGATATATCTAGTATGTATACACTAGAACTTTGATGTTGTTCAATGCTGTTGTCGTTAATATTGCTCTTGTCGTTATTGTTTATCATCTGCTAGATTGGGGAGCGTCCCGTTTGACCACGTTAATATTGACCACGGTCCCGATTGACCACGTTGATATTGACCACGTTGCAATTGACCACGTTGCGATTGACCACGTTGCGATTGACCACGGTACCGATTGACCACGGTTTCGATTGACCACCGTTCCGATTGACCACGGTTCCGATTGACCACCGTCCCGATTGACCACGGTCCCAATTGACCACGGTCCCAATTGACCACCGTCCCGATTGACCACGGTCCCGATTGACCACCGTCCAGATTGACCACGGTCCCGATTGACTACCGTCCCAATTGACCACAGTCCCGATTGACCACAGTCCCGATTGACCACCGACCCGATTGACCACGGTTCCGATTGACCACCGTCCCGATTGACCACCGTCCCGATTGACCACCGTACCGAACTAACCTATATAGGTTAATGACGCGCTTTAAACAATTAAATACTTTTAAAACGCGTCACTAATCGTCAATAGGGACCGTGGTCAATCGGGACCGTGGTCAATCGGGACGGTGATCAATCGGGACGGTGGTCAATCGGGACGGTGGTCAATCGGGACGGTGGTCAATCGGGACGGTGGTCAATCGGACGGTGGTCAATTGGGACCGTGGTCAATCGGGACTGTGGTCAATCGGGTCGGTGGTCAATTGGGACCGTGGTCAATCGGGACGGTGGTCAATCGGGACCGTGGTCAATCGGGACGGTGGTCAATCGGGACGGTGGTCAATCGGGACCGTGGTCAATCGGGACGGTGGTCAATCGGGACGGTGGTCAATCGGGACCGTGGTCATAAGGACAGTGGTCAATCGGGACCGTGGTCAATCACAACGTGGTCAATTGTAACGTGGTCAATCGCAACGTGGTCAATTTCAATGTAGTCAATCGGGACCGTGGTCAATATCAACGTGGTCAAACGGGTGCCACTCGCTAGATTGTCGTTCATAAGAAGAGAAGATGGCTTATTTCGGTTTGAGGTTAGATTTCTACGTATCTTGCAACTAATATACAACCCTTGTTGATTATACATCCTACAGTGACATGAAATTCTTTTTATTCCAGAAAACCAATCGTTCAAGATTGCGAAAAATTTAAAAATATTGCTGTTTTGATATGGATTGTTGTTTTATTGCATAATATAGATACTGTTTTAAATATCAAAACACCATATGCCACGATAAAAAATGCCTATTTTTGCATTGTACGAGTGTGGAACAACTTTGTTACGAAACGACGGGAATTGTAACCGAGCATGTGAGAAGAGAAGTCGGCCGAAATATACAAAACTGTAATATATGTCACGACTTCAAAAATGGGAATTGTCAACGTGTTAAATGTAAATTGCGACATATTAATTTGGAAGATTTAAAGGCAATGACGTGCATTATATGCACAGAAAATATCACTGTTGAAACTTTTGGTGCTGGAGAGTGCGGGCACATTATTTGTGTTAATTGTGCCTTTCGAAGATTATCCGATGATAATAATTATAATAAAAAAATTAAAAATGCTATGTGCAGTATGTACAGATATGTGTGAATATAAAAACTATATTAAAAGGTAATTTTTTAATTATACTACTTAATACATTTTATACATAAAGTATTTACGTAAAGTTTTTTATACATTTAACTTTACGTTTTTTTAAAAAAAAAAATGCCCGTAGGTTATTAATTTAGACATCACTTTTTTCATGTGACCACTTAGCGTTTTCTTCTTTTCTCTTTACTTTTAACGGACGATATTTGTTTTATATTATTACCTTTTATGTAAATTAATTATTTAACAGATAAGATTATTATACATTAATTGATTTGCTAATACAAATTGACATAAGTTATTGAGAATAAACTAATATAAAATATAAATTAGGAGTCCTAAATCTATGTGGAATACATGACGGCTAGTGTTTAGTATATGTTAAAATATATAAATTTTTAAATTAGATTTTACATAATTTAGTGCAAACTTAATGACCATCTACACTAAGTTCTGAGTTTAGTTTACTTTTTGCAGTACTATGGAACTCTATAGTGTGTTTATTAAAATATTAAATACATAATTTAATTAAATACGACTTTAAAAATTTGGTTTCGAAGAATTATTAATAGGAAAATAAGATTTTCTTATTTACTGAATTTTTTATAACGTCTTTTTTATATTTGTTGCAACAAATAATATTAATTACATTTTATTTTAATCATTGAAGATGACAGTCAGTAGGTACATCGAGATCTGAGGGACAAGATGTGGCTTCCAAAACAAAATCAAATACATTGTTCAATAAAACCGACAGTAATACTGATGCAAACATAGCAAAGAGAAAAACCAGTACAAGAAGAATTATTTAATTATAAGGAGAAAACGGTGTACTTGTAAAACGTTCAAAAAGAACACAACAAACGAAAAGAACGAAACAATTAAACAAAAAGACGAAATAACTGTTAACCACCGACAAAGGTAACGTATAATTTTAATGTTTTATTTACAAATTTCAAATACTTTAAATCTAGTGAAATTACGTAGCATGCATTATTGAGTTTTTTTAAATCACTTTTTTTCATTATTACTAGTACATAGTCATTGTAAAGAAAAACTCGGATATCCGAGCACGCCAAATGTTTTTAAATCTCACAATTTCAGTTTTTGTATTTATAATTAAATTTAGTCTTTGTATATGTAATTAAAAAGTGTTATTTTATAAATAATAGTAATAATAATTTGTGAAAAAGTTGAAGTTTTTATATTCTTCATTTAATTATATGTTAAAGAAGTATAAATTTTCTCAAGCTATTGCAGAAAGGATAGGCCACGTATTATACAAGTTTCCTATCTGCATGTCTTAAAGAGTTTGAAGATACATATAAAAAATTTGGAAACTTCTATTTCTTTTGTATAAACTGATTCTACACATCATTTGGTATGTAAATATGTGAGTATAATAATTGAGAAGTGAGTACTTTTCTCAGAATATTTCATATATTTCTATTTTTTTCATTTCTTTCACTTTATGTAAAACTTTTTGTAGAGTGTATACATTTATGCACAAAATTTATTTATTTTAATTTAATGCTCAGTGTTTTAAAATAAAATGCGAATTAAATTGTATATACATATATAATTAAAAAGAGTAATTTTCTAAGTATTAGAGATATTACTTTTTGAAAAAGTCGGTTTATATTTTCTTGATTCAACTATTACCGTTATTTTTGTAGAAAAGATACTCATAAATTCAAACAACAAGATATTATCCACAACCTTTTACTTGATATTAACCATTGCCTTTACTTGATATAAATTATTAATTCCTACTTATATGCTTCTTAATTCATCTTTGTTTACGCTTATATACTATTAAATAATAGACAATTTTCCATTTTCAGTTGATGTAATTTTCTGATCACTTTACTCTTTTCAGAATATTTTGTATATTTCTGTTTTTTTTTTATTTCTTCCACTTTATGTAAAATTTTATGTAAAAAATGCATTTATACACAAAGTTTGTACATTTCAATTTAATACTCAATGCATCAAAATAAAATGTGAGATATCTTGTATCAAACGTAATCACTCCTTAATTATACTCTCACATATTTATATACTAAATAACGTGTAGAAACAGTTTACACAATGAAAAATATAAGTTTCCAAATTTTTTATATTAATATTTTCAAATTTTTTAAGACATGCAGATAGGAAATTTGCAAAATACATGGCTCATCTTTTTTTGCAATAACTTGAGACAATTATACTTTTTTAATTTGTGCAGAGCAGGTCAAAGGTGCTATTTACACCATAACTTTTCTTTTTTTCCTCTGTAATATATTTTATAGAATATTGTGTTAATAAAGAACACGAATACCTTCGTGGTCGACTACATGGTTCTATAGTTCCACATAGTTCATTTTTATAGATATTTACATTTTTCAATGTTTTACATTTCGATTTTCAAATTTCACTTCTCTTTTAAATCCATTATACTATTGCATTAGAAAAATTTTTGTATACTATTTATCGCATTATTTCTTATTAATAGAAAACCCTTACAATGAACACGGAAACATGCCTGAGCGGAGTATTGATATGACAAAGTTACCAAAATTGGTTTTACCTAGAATTGATCGACAGCTGCAGACAAATGGACGGCAAGCATTACAAAAGCTGGATAATTTAAACTATCAAGTTTAATAGCAACCCTCTTGTATTTTTGTACCCTGTGGTCATTTTGCCTGTTGCATTCAATGCAACGTTTGGAACGTTATCGATGTCCGGTATGCGATACTATACTTATGAAAAGCGTCTTAGAGTTAGAAAACCGTAAAAAGCTGTCTGTTTCAAGCAATTTTTCGTTGTAAAGGCAGGCTGCAATCTGAAAATTTTTAGCATAAGAAAGCATTTTTGTATATTGGTATTGTTTGTATTGATATTCATATTTTTGCAATTATACTTATATAATTCAGTTTCGTCCGTCTTTATAAGCACAGTTATGTATTGTGGCGGTGTCTACATGAGTTAAACTTACGTATATGTAATTATTCTTGTCAAATAGTGACTACAGAAAACGACAGCTAATGATATAAATGTAAATTTGTTTTTAGTGCGAGAAATATGCAGAATTTTTGTTTCAAATTATTTCTATTTTGCTGTAAATTAGTTCAGGGCGGAAGACATTTTTTTCATCTTCTCTTATTTTGTTTTTATGTCGATAAAGCGCCTTTTGAAATGTATATGAAGATTATAGTTCCTAAAGTTATTTATGCGTAATATATATGTACTTTATTGTAATTAAATATGTAGATTTTACCTTGTGTGCAAGAGATATATGACCAAAGATATATTTCATAGTCTTTCTCTATATACATATATATGTATATATATACGTATAATGCACTGCCATGTAATATTATTTTTATAACGTTTTGCCATATAGATTTAAGATGATACGCACATTTTATAAAAGTATTTAATAAAGATATAAATTTGTAAAGCAACAAACAAAAAACGTGTTTCAATAAGAAAACATTATCATAATTTTACAATTATTATAGACTACATTTACACAGCGGCTTATAATCCAGTTTAACATCTATCGTACATCATCCGATCGAAAGTTCTTCTTTTTTTGATCATAATGATTATTTCAATACGAGTCTAGTTTATATTCAAAACATTTGAATCAATCTCTTTTAATACACATATACTAGAAATTAGAGGAATCATGACACCTCAGACATGAGAGCTCGATGCAGAAGATACACATATACTAGAAATTGGAGGGATCACGACACCTCAGATATGAGGGCTCGATGCAGAAGAAGATCAAAAAAGGGTATCCATATTTAAATAATCGTTACGATTAAAAAAAAAGACAATTTTGGATTGAATAGTATACGGTAATTATTAAATCGGATTATTAGTCGCCGTGTATACGACACTTTGTATTTCTATTGCATTTATTAGTGTTTTATTACGAGAATAAACTTTTAATTCTACATCATATATTGTATATTTAGTACACAATGTTGCTTTTTGTAGATTCTTGTTTTGATTGCTTGTAATGGACAATAAATGACATTGTACAAACACGCTTTGAAAGTAAAGGATTAATTCCCCCAAAAGTCAGAAAGATAAAAGATGATCGTTGATGTTTTCACAACATTTCACAGGATTCTAATAGCGGAGAAAATTACAATCAACTCTCGCTTAAAAGAATCTCGTGTTTTGTTAATGAATTCTTTTCTAGTGCTCGATAGGAGGCCTGCTGTGCAAATTACTATAGATGCGTCAGATATGCGGCTCTCAGTTCTGTTATATCTGAAATAGGCGTTTGAAAATGTTATTAAATAGTATAATATATTAGAGGTTTATATACAGAATAACTTTATTAGAAATTTCGTCAAATCTCATAAGCATATATATATTACAGTATACGTACGTATAGTTTATTAAATAGGAAGTTACCTGAAGGAGACACAGCAATTTGCATTGTAAATGACTTCTTTCACAGCACTGATGGAGATATTGCCCAAAACACCATAATATGCTATCGATAACAAAGATATGGAAATCTGATTCATCACTGAAAATAAGAAATCTGTTCTTGGAATATTGCTAGGAATGTCATTTTAAACTGCATTTTTGTCTTATTACGAAATATATAAATACACAATACTTACTAAAATTGTAAAGGCTAATCTACAATTGCGTAAGCGTGGTCGTAAGTAGTTGTAAGGGTGACAGTACATGAAGCGCGGAAGCGCGGAAACGCGAAAACGCGGAAGACAAAATTTACTAAATTTCCGCGTTCCGTTCCGTCTGTTTTGAATGCCTTATATTACATGGAGCATATTTTGAGCGGAAAAGCGGAACGGAGAATTATAAAATATTAATTTTTGACGGTATTTATTGATTAAAATGCTTGTGTTCAATAGATAAGTTGAAAAGATAAGCATATTAATAAAAATTGCAATGAATTAAGTGAACACAATTTTAAGAAATGAATACAAATGTCTATTTGTCACTATACTGTTCCGCTTTTCCGCGCAAATTGTGCTCCATGTAATATAAGGAGAAACAAACTCGCGGAACGAACGCGTCAAAAATCCGTTGTCAACGCGGATACAGTATACTCCATCAAATTTCGGAGCTGATTGAAAAAGAAAGCTTTTACATACTTCGATTACTTATTATTATATAAAAGTGCCAGTATAATATTATGTATCCAAACATCATGTTGATGATCGTTATGAAGTATCTTATGCAAGCAAGGGATGAACCGACAAGATATGCAGAGATAACTATGAGATAACTGTCATCATAAACTTGTTTTCTGTTACACAAATATCTTTTATTTATTACATCAGTCGACCGAGTCGACGTCTCGACGTACATACACGCGATAATAGCGGATTCCGCTTTTCCGTTCAAACGTGCGGGACTCAATTCGCGGAAACGCGGAATCTAGTTACTATTCTGTTCCGCGTTTCCGCGTTTCCGCGCTTCCGCGCTTCATGTACTGTCACCCTAAGAGTGTTGTAGGCGTGGTTGTAAAGCGGTACTTCCGGTTGTAGAGCGTGTTGTGGAAGATGGTTGAACTTCATCTTTCACGACTACAACAGATGTGAACGTAAGAGCCAACCAATCAGAGTGCTGTGTCGAAATACACGTGAAAACAACTCTCAAGATCTCAAGTTGGAAATTATTCTTTTTATTGTAGTGTGTTTTTGGTTTTCATCGTTTTCATCATGGAACACGAAGAAAGTACTGCTCTAAGTTTCGAGACACAAAACTGCACTCTGATTGCAGGTTGCTGTAATCAAGTTTACAACGTATCTTTACTCTATTGTAGATTGATCCGTTGTACAAAATTCACGACTACTACTACTCCTACTCCTACAACTCTACGCTTACGCAATTGTAGAATAGCCTTAATGTTTCGAAAAGAAGCTCAAAGAAGCATATTTCTGAAATAAAAATAAATTACGAGAGGTTAGGAAATCTGTCAAAACAACTGTGTGCCAGGCAAAGATACGGAATGGTATAATATAATTATTAATTATTTACGGACTATACACACCATGTAAAAAGTAGAAATATTCTTAGTACACTTTTTTCTTTCCACGAAGTTGCTGCGCTCCAAAGTGTTATAATCATAAGCGACCACAGCAAATTCGTCAGCAAGAGATCGTAGTTGTAACAACTTGGAGCGTAATAACTAATTTATTGGAAAATCTAATTATTTTGTAGACGAACATGTTTGTGCGTTTTATTGGTACGTTGCTATCCGTCAATAATTAATAATTACATTACATTATTATTCATTTTTGCCTTGCACACCATTGCCATTTCTTAGATATATATACGCTTGATCGAACTGTGTGCGAAAGAACTGTGCGCGAAAGAACTGTGCGTGATTGAACGGTGCGCGAAAGAACTGTGCGCGAAAGAACGGTGCGCGAAAGAACGGTGCGCGATTGAACGGTGCGCGATTGAACGGTGCGCGAAAGAACTGTGCGCGATTGAACGGTGCGCGAAAGAACTGTGCGCGATTGAACGGTGCGCGAAAGAACGGTGCGCGATTGAACGGTGCGCGAAAGAACTGTGCGCGATTGAACGGTGCGCAAAAGAACGGTGCGCGAAAGAACTGTGCGCGAAAGAACTGTGCGCGAAAGAACTGTGCGCGAAAGAACTGTGCGCAATTGAACGGTGCGCGATTGAACGGTGCGCGATTGAACGGTGCGCGATGGAACGGTGCGCGATTAAACGGTGCGCGAAAGAACTGTGCGCGATTGAACGGTGCGCGAAAGAAGTGTGCGCGATTGAACGGTGCGCGAAAGAACTGTGCGCGAAAGAACTGTGTCTACTGTAACAAACGTTTATTTACAAAATAAAGTTAATAATATATTTCAAAAAATTCCAAATTATATAATAAAAATATATGTTGTGTCTAAAAGTAACGGTGTCCAATTGAACGGTGCGCAAATGAACTGTGTCCAAACAAACTGTGCGCAATTGAAACGTGTCCAATCGAACGGTGCGCAACTTTATGTGTCTAATAGCGCGGTGTGCAATTGCAACGTGTCCAATTGTACTGTGCGCAAGTGAAGGCTTCTCCTCACAACCACCCAACTCGCCCGACACCCCTTCTGGTGGAAGGGCCCCTCGTGGTTGGCCTTGCCTTCACTACACTGGCCGGCTATACCCTCTCATACGGACTCTACTGCCGTCCTCGAGGAACGACCAGGCCTTCTATTCTTGACATACTCGCCGCGACCACCACAGTTGTGGGAACTCATTCACCGCTACTCCTCCCTCACCAAACTGCTCGGAATCACGGCCATCTGTCATCGGTGCCTTGCGGTATTAAAAGGGGTGCCACAGTCATCACTCCTCACCCCTCTCAACCCCGGCGACCTAACACTGGCTCGGTTATTCTGGCTGCGGTCAGTCCAAGCGGCACACTTCTCATCGGAACTCAAGGTCATCTCGAGCGGAGCACTCCTACCCAAATCCCACCCCTTGGTTAAACTTACGCCATTCATCGATCAAGCAGGCATTCTCCGAGTTGGGGGAAGACTCAAGAACGCCTTACTGGACCCTGAGAGTAAACACCCGGCAATCCTCCCACGGGACACACCACTGTCTCATCTTATTATCGCGGATGTTCATCAACGGACCCTGCACGGCGGGACTCAATTGACTTTGTCGCATCTTCGGAAGGCCTATTGGATTCTTGGCGGACGGGCTCCCGTAAGGTCTCACATTCTTCGTTGCGTTCGGTGCGCTCGATACCGCGGTGAGCGGGCACAACAACTCATGGGACAGCTTCCATCACCCCGGGTTACACCATCCCGCCCCTTCCTCACCACTGGAGTGGATTACGCCCGGTCCGGTCACACTCAAAACATGGAGAGGTCGAGGTGCAAAGACTCACAAGGGGTGGTTAGCAATTTTCGTTTGTTTCCCTACCTCGGCGGTCCATCTGGAGGCCGTCACAGACTACTCCACGGAGGGTTTCCTCGCCGCGTACCGAAGATTCACCGGTCGGCGGGGCATCTAACACACTCTGTTTAGCGACTGTGGTACCAACTTTCTCGGTGCCGATGTCGCTCTCAAACGACTCTTTACTTCCGGAACCAAGGAATTCAAGAACCTGTCTCAACTCTTGACCAACGACGGAACCAAGTGGTCTTTCAACCCTCCGGCAGCCCCTCACTTTGACGGCAAATGGGAGGCAGCTGTCAAATCGGTGAAGTATCATCTACGGCGGACGATCGGCGAGCAGCTTCTGACCTATAAGGAGCTTACAACTCTTCTAGTCCCAATCGAAGCCATGCTCAACTCCAGGCCACTGTGCCCCCTCTCAGATGATTCGGAAGATCTCTCGGTCCTCACCCCCGGGAACTTCCTCATCGGTGAAGCACCTACCACGATCCCGGATCCTTCTCTTTCTGCGGTACCGACCTCCAGACTATCACGGTGGCAACTCATCCAGCAGCAAGTGCAACATTTTTGGTCCCGATGGTCAACGGAGTACCTTCAACGTCAAGTTTCAATTTCAAAGTGGCATCATCCTTCTAAGAAGATCCAGGTGGGCTCATTAGTGCTACTCACGGACGAGCGGCTCCCCCCATCCAAGTGGCCTCTCGCACGCGTGACGGCCCTTCATCCAGGGGCCGACGGTCTCTGCAGGGTTGTCACACTCAAGACCGCTACCACGGATCTCAAGCGACCTTTTGCAAAGCTAGCAATCCTACCTCTTGCTTCGGAGCACTCAGCTATGAACTCAGACTCACCATCGACAGCCTCATAAGATCATTCTACAACGCTGTTGTCGAAGGCGGGCGGAATGTTCGAATATTCGATCAATTCGCGACATCCCCACTACCGGCTCCCTACGCACGCTCAGCCATCTTCCCTCGGTCCTCTATTCGCCCGGGCCGGCCCAATCACCAAGCGGCCTACATCGATTAGCCGCGGGTGATCTATCGGTTTAACGACTCGGGGTCTTCTAGAGTGTAGCCATCTTGTCAGAAGTTACGGATCGCAACTCACGTGTATTACCAAGTCTCTCGAACAAGACGATAGTTAACGCTGACAAACGGGACTATTCTTTCTCGCTTGGTGCTCTTCGGACCTCTCCCGCACGGAAGAACGTTCCGGACATCCGATCGGATAGACCGGCGACGCCTCAAGAACGTTTCGGCCACAGAAGTGTTCTCAACGCCGGGTGAAGAATCTAAGTGTCTCAACGGTCGGCGTGCTCGCTGACGTACTTTCGGATTTCGGACATTTGCTCAGTTGTGTGAAATTTGGACAGAACTCAGTTGTGTGGACCACAGACAGAACTCAGTTGCGTGGAAGCGGACAGAACCACTCTGGTAACTCTCGTAAGCGTCTCAATTGTCGGGCTTGACCACCCCCCGGAGGGGGAGGGGTCATCTCGCGAACCCGCCGCCCCCTTACCGAACGCCAGAACCGCGGACAGCGGTCTCAGAACAGTTACAGAAAATAGGTAAGAAAATTATATTTTGGAATGTGGCAGGTTTAGAAAATAAAGATAAAGACTTTTGGAATTACATCAAGGGTTTATGATTTTATAAGTTAGAGTGAAACATGAATTGACGAGGAAAAATGGGAAATTATAAAAGGTTGGTTACCTAATTCTCACATATGGGAATGTAATTACGCTACTAGATTAAAAAAGAAAGGGAAGGCTAAAGGCGGTATGTTATTAGGTATAAAGAAAAACTGGAGGGTGGAAAGGTCGGTGCTGATTAAGTTGAGGGAGGAAGGTTTCATTTTGTTTGAAATAATTAAGGGAGGGGAAACAATAAATATAATATTGGTATACAATACTGAAGGTTGGAGTAGTATGGAAGAGATTTTGGATAAGTGGTTGGAAAATAAGGATAGAAAACGCACATTTATTGGTGGGGATTTTAATATTAGAATTGGTGAATTAGGGGGTGGGGAAGAAGAGGAAGGAGGTTTGGAAAGAAAAAGCAAGGATAAAACTATAAGTAATGGAGGTAGGAATTTGGTAGAGTGGGTGTAAAATAAGGGATGGTACATCTTGAATGGTATGATTAAAGGCGACTGGAAAGGGGAATATACATTTGTAAGCGCGAGAGGTAATTCGGTAATTGACTATGTGATTGTCTGCGAAGAATTGTATAATAGCGTTAAGGAATTTATTGTAGATGCGAGGGTGGACTCGGATCACCTGCCTGTAATTGCGGTAATGGAAGATAGCAACAGATGGAAACGAAGAAGAGTGGACAGATGAAGAGGATGAGAACACTGAGAGATGATGGAAAACATGTTGGGATAAGGAGACTATAAGGTGTTACAAGGAAAAGACAGATGATCTCACATGGGATGACTCGCAACAGGGAAGATCAATTGAGAAAAAGTGGAGCAAATTGAAAGAGCTAGTCCAGGAGTCTATGATAAAGAAGGAGATAAAGGTTAAAACGTGGAAGATTGGTTCCAGGGACTAGTGGGACAGAGAATGCAGGATCGCGATGAAGGGTCATTGAAACCACAATGTATTAAATCGAGAAATCATTTATTAAAAATAATACGTCAAAAGTATGAGCAATATAATTGTGGGAACCTGAATATAAAAATAAAATAAAATCTTTAATATTGAACTTTTCATTAGCATTAAATAAAAGATGGGTTAAATGTAATAGAATGTACAAAGTATTTATGGAAAAAAATGCCGAATGGCTAAAAACAGCATTTATTGTTCTTTTCAAAATTAAAAAATTATCTAACGTTGGACGACCAAGAAAAGCTTTTACCGAAAGTTCAAAAGCTTCGAAAAGAAGAAAGGTTGAGGAGTTAATTAAAACTTACACGGCTTCAGAATTGATGCATGCGGCAAAGATTGTGATGCAAAAATCGGGCAACAGATGTACTGCCCAGCTCATTAATGATATATCAAACAACCGTACAAGAGCTTCTAAAATTAGGAAAGGTCTTAAAAATATGGGCAATATGAAAAGGCCTGTTCCGTATACTGTCGACGAAGCGCTGTTTTTTCTTGAAAACGATTTGACAAGACAACAATATCAAAATGTCCGGATAGGTGCGAAAAAAAGGAATTGTAATATTTATCCTCCGTACAACGATATAATAAATGCCAGAAAATTGTGTTATCCGGATGATTTATACATTTCGAAATTCACTTGCAAAGTTTCAATTCAGAATCTATTGAATCATACAGCATCACGTATCATCCAATCACTCAATTTTAGGAAAATTGAATTAAATACATATGACACATTTTGAGATGCTGTGCAAGTGGGGCAGTAGTGGTCACGCGCAGTACAAACAAAAATTTGATTCCTCCTATTTAACAACAATCACGGACAGTGATCTATTTTTGTTCTCATTATTGCCACTACAGCTTCGTTGTTTGGTTGATGAACAAAATATTGTTGTTTGGCAAAATCCGAGACCCTCTTCGACGAGATTCTGCAGGCCCATAAAATTCTGTTTTAAGAAAGAGACGATTGACAGTACTTTGGAAGAAGTAAAAGATGTTGAATCTGAAATCAGCCGATTAATACCCACAACGATAATAAATAAGGAAAAAAAATTACGAATCAATCATAAATTAATTTTTTCTATGATCGATGGAAAAGTAAGTACAATCGTTAACAATTCTGTACAGAAGTGGAAAAAATATAAATTTTCACCGAACAAAAAGCGATTTAGAGACCCAGATCAATGAAAAAGTTATTATAATATTTTCTTCAAGTATTTCAATCTTCACATTCTGTACGTATGATTTCTACAATATAATTGAAATATTTTAGGTATGTAATTCTATGACAGGATCATCGAGCCAAGCATGCTACATTTGCGGATCGACTCCTAAAACTAATATAACAATATAGAAAAAGTTTTGAATATAAAGCCAAATTTCGAAAATTTTAAATTTGGCTTATCTATACTCCATGCGTGGATACGCTTTTTTGAATGTTCACTACATATTTCATACAGATTACAATTTAAATCTTGGCAGGTATAGTAATTTATACAGACAGATTTATAAATGAATATTGAATGAATATGTTATTATAAATATAACTTTTATATGCAGGTAAAAAAGATCAGAAGAAAATAAAGAATTGTTTGTTGCCAGAAAAAAAGAAATTCAAGAAAAATTTTGTTTGGAAATGGGATTATTGGTTGACCTGACCACCATCGAACCACTATCAACCCACCATCTGACCACTATCAAACCACTATCAAACCACTATCAACCCACTATCGAACCACTATCAAACCACCATCGAACCACCATCAACCCACTATCGAACCACCATCGGACAGCTGTCGAGAAACTAAAGAACAGCTATCAAACAGCTATCAAGCGGCTAACGAACCACTATCGAACCACTATCAACCCACTATCAACCCACCATTGAACTACTAACAAACAGCCATAAACGGCCAGCGGACGACAATGAACGGCTATTAAACTACAATAATAAGAAATGGACGGCTATTGAATAGTTAAAAACATAAATTATAATATAATTTCTTTGCATATATCATTACGCGTCGACCAGTCGCACCGTTAAAAACATGACGTCGTTCAAATCCGATGGACGTAAAAATATCGAGAAGCAACGACTCGTCGAGGAACTGCACGCACCGGCGAGAAGAAATTTTCCACGAAGACGCGTCATAGTGCGAGGGTACGACGACCTGTGGCAGGCTGACATCGTCGAGATGCGTCCATACTCACGTTTCAACAAAAGCAACCACTATATACTTACCGTCATCGATGTGCTGAGCAAGTACGCGTGAGTTGTGCCACTCAAGAGTAAAGGCGGAAGCGAGACAGCCGGCGCTATCGCTAAGATAATTCGAGACAGCAAGAGGTGTCCGAAAAACTTGCAAACCGATATGGGGAAGGAATTTTACAACGCCGACGTGCAACGTCTCCTGAGGAAACACGACATCAATCATTATTCCACATATTCGGTGATGAAGGCATCGGTCGTCGAGCGATTCAATCGCACGTTGAAGAACGACATGTGGAAGATGTTTACGCTCAACGGAAATTACAAGTGGGTCGACATGCTGCCGCGTCTCGTCGCGGATTACAACGCGCGCAAGCATCGAACGATCGGTATGCGACCCGTCGACGTTACCCCCACGATCGCTGAAAGACTCTTGACCACGGTGTACAGCGCGAGGTCCGGCAAAGTTCAAAGTAGGTGACCCGGTACGCGTTAGCAAATACAAGACAATTTTTGAAAAGGGTTACACGCCGAATTGGACCACCAAGGTGTTCAAGATCGTTAAAGTGCAGTGTACTAATCCAGTAACCTATTTACTCGAGGACTATCGTGGAAAATCTATCGTTGGAGCGTTCTACGAGCACGAGTTGCATCGCGCAACTTACCCAGACGTGTATCTCGTGGAGAAAGTACTTCGCAGAAGGGGTGACAAGGTTTACGTGAAATGGCTGGGATTCGATGGATCGCACAACTCTTGGATACACAAGGACAATGTGGTTTAATTCATAGACTGCATTTATTTTTACTATATAAAAATATCAAATATAAAAAATCTGTATAATATATGAAATATATGAAGTATTTGAAATATGTAATACATATAAAATACTTTTATTAATATCCTTTCCAATATATAATACGTTACATTACATACATTGCATACATTGCATACATTATACTACATTACGTTAAATTACGCTATATTATACTACATTATACTACGTCATATTATAATGGTATTCGGTAATGTCCCCACGGTAACGTATCGGTCGAATCGGGTATAATGTATCGCTTATCGTCGTACGGACTTAGAGCACTTTTTCTCGCAACATGTATATACCTGATGCAATTTTGATCTTATAAATAACTGCTGTCGCGTCATTTCAATCTCATCATTTAGACACCGCGTGTAATCGTCGAACGTTATAGTACGCGCTACGACGTTACTCTTGACACCTTTTGCTTTTTTAGTTTCTTTTTTGCCATCGACTCGCAAGGCATACATTTTTGCCCTAAGCCCGACGAATTCGGTCATGATCGCACCGTTGTTTTCATCCTTCATCAAGCCCGGCACCTTCTTGTTCGCAAGCGGGATACCGTACGCGTTGTCCGTGGCATAATCGCTCGTGTCGAATCTGTCAATGTCACGTTTCATGTTCTCGTACACGTCGTCGCACTCGACGTGGTATATTAAACTGTCCGTGTCGGTGTACATAACTTTAAACTTGTTGCGATACAGGGGAGACATGTAATCGTGATGAAATTCGTACAAACATGTCTTGGAAATGTCGAGTATACACATGCCGACGTAGATCGGTTTGTCGAATTTTACTTCTAGTTTGCGCAGTTCAACGGCTACTAAATTTTCCGAGAAGACGCTTCGACTGTGAAAGTTTGGTTTCGCGATCATTGCCTCCGTGCCGTATCGTCCGTCCCACTTTGTCGACAACTTTTCATCGACGTGATTGCGCACGTTCTCCATGGTTTTGCCAAATACTGCATTGTTCATTAACTTGTATAAATTTTTTTCGAAATCGTTTTTTGCTTGCGTTCTAAACCGGGTGTTTAATTCAATGTAATCGCGGAGCCATGGAGATTGCGCAAACTGCAATACGCGATGTATCTTTGTGACACGAAGACGTGATGAATACATTGCTGCAGGTTGCGATAATGTATGACGTAACGCTTCTTATCGTATAATGTTGCGAGAAGTTTTTCCTGCTGCTTGCCGGGAGGCTTGTCGCGCGTCGGACAAAACGGTAGGTCAACGTGCGCGTCGTGTTTACTTTGCGGGTACTCGAGATTGACCTCGAGAATGTAGCCTGTCGGGGAATCCAGCGCGACATCCGTAACATTAAAATTGGCTGCGTCGTCGACCAATCGAAAATCGGCGTAAGGCAGAGGTTGACACATTGCCCAACCGTACAAGTTGTTCACATCGAAGTACATCAAGTACGACGATGGTTTCGATAGATCGTACGACTGCATGTACTTGTTATTGGCTCGCGCGTATCTGCCGGAACATTGACTCAAACCACCGCGAATACCGCGTTCGATGAACATGACCATATCAATGTCTGTAAGTAATTCGAATGTATTTTTTGTATGTTTCAACATAGCGTCCCACGTATACCCGGGAAGAGTATAGTAATACGCGGGGTCGAGCCCATAACTCGCGACACAACTGTCGCGGAAATTTTCAAAGATGTCGGCCAATAACAAAACATCCGTTTTTAAATATAGATCACTGTATTCGCCCAAGGTTCGAACGGAGAACCGCTGCCAAACGTTCGCAGCGTGAGCGTAATTGCTCTCGGATACAGTGTCATCGGTCAAGGAATTGTAAAACGAGTTGTGCGGTAGTAAACAAGAGTCCTCCAACTTTTCGACGCAGTCAATGTACTCATACGGAAATACGCCCTTTCGTGTCAAAAGATCAAAATCCTCGATCGATAATTGTGAAAATTCAGAACGTACAATTTTTAACTTATCTCTGCACAGAAAAGATGCTAATTTATCGAGGCTGCTACTCAGAAATTTGTATGAATCGATGAAACCGTAACTTTATATCACTTTGCGAATCTGATATTTCGGCGGTATCTTTCACGTGTTTTGTGAACGAAATATACTTTTCTTTTGTTATCGGTAGTACGTCGATTGAGCCTTCGAACGCGGTAGCTATTTCTTTTATGATAAAATGCGCGTCGTAGCCAGATAAATTGTGGAAAACTATGGGAATGTAATGGGAATCTTTATAATTTAGATTACAATTTGAATGTGCGGTACCTCTGTAACGACCGGTCAGATGGCAATGATCGCGTACTCGTACGTCGTCCGGCGCGAACGGTTTTTCGCAAATGTGACACTGCGTTGTGCTGTTAAACTTTTTCCACTGTTCGTTCGAGAGAGTTACCATGGGGATATTTGCGGATAGGATACCTTTTACGCGATGCGCTAATCTTTTGAGTTCATCGGCAAACCACGCGATGCAATCATTATCGCGACGAAACCGATGCATAGATAACGAGTCGTCGTACAAGCACCGCACGTAGTACCCGACGCTAAATACCTGATGATGTTGATAGGCGTACGTGGACGCTTGCGGATCCGCGTCCGTTTTCTCCAGGGTGCATTCAAGGTCGGCGTATACCACGAACGGAACCCGCTCCTTTCTGTTATAGTTGCGGAAGCTCAGCCATTTGTCGTCCTCGCTCGGTAGTCGGATAGCGCAGTCGTTTATCACACTGCAGTCTACCGTGTGCGATTGCAACTTGTCGCTCGTGTGGAAATAGTGCAAACATCTGTAAATAATAATAAAATTTTTTAAAATTAATTTTTTATATAAAAATTATTGTACAATTTTATTTTATTTTTTAAATGTATACTTACCGATCGCAAAAGTATTTCTTTCTCTTATTCCTGCTCACTTGCGAGCTCACGAGGCGGGATAGGTCCTTGATCCACGCGAAATGTCCCACGTTGTCGTCTCGCTGATTTGGCAGGTACAGCAGATTAACATGCTTTTCTCTCTTCCGGTCGGTGAGCCGTATCGGTAAGATTACAAGTTTCTCTTTCTTCTCGATGGCATATACATTGATCGACACGTCGTTGAGTCGTTCGAATGTAGTAATTTTTTTCAGAGACATGGGGAACTCTATATCTTTAAGATTTAACACTGATGTATAATGAGGGTATGAGAATGGCTGATTTGCATTTGTTTTGGCTGGATGCAGAGCAGCCACCACCGACCACGCGAAACATGCATTGTCCCTTGATCGCACGTTGATCACCGCTTTTTTCAATCTAATTTCTTGCGGCATTTCCACAAAACACCCTGCGTGCAATGGATTATATTTGTTCACGTTAACCATTAAATTGAGTATACGCGACAACGCCCACCCGCTATCGCGTTCCTGAAATTCCTCCAGAGTTGCTAAGGTAAGCTCGATAACGCGCATGTCGTACCACTCTCGCAGGTCGGACGTACGAAAGAGTTCATAGTTTTTCGTAGCGATACTTTTATTCGCGCACTTGTCACCTGCCACAAATTCACCGTTGAACACAGTGTTTATCTCTACATTGTCATGTCTTTGCATGACGTTCCGCACACGATCGAGTACAATATCTCTCGCATCTTCAAGAAATTGACGAGGTTCGATGTGTTCGGAATTAATCACCGCACCGGTCAGTATACGACTTTCGAACGCGGTCTCGATCTCTCGCCAAACGAGTCTTTCCGCGTTATTATCGCCACTACTGGTGCTCGCGTAGTCACCACTGCTGTGTATAAAACGTCTCTGTAATCGAGTATTTGCATCCTCGAGTAGCGTGATTTTCGACACCAAAGATGTTCTCTTACCAGGTAAGAGCCGCGGACGCTTGGCGCAACTGTGTTCTTCGAGCTGTTCAACAGCTTCCTCGCATCGCTGCGTCCACGCGAAATACTTGCCTAAGGTAGCGACTTGGTGCGATTGCTCCACCAGGTCGCGTACAATTTGCTTGAGGTTTTCCATGTTTTTGAGCTTTTTTAACACTATTTTTAAATCACGTCACACTTTCCTACTGTTAGATTTTTTTTCGACTGATATACTTTTTTTCGACCGATGCGCTGGCTTTCAAATCACATACTGTGGTTTTGAAGCCCTTCGTTCTTCGTTATATACTTTTCTTCTATCGCTTTTTCTCCCGTTTCAACTAGAGCATCGCATATCGTTTCTTTTTCTGTTTAGCGCATGGTGTCATCAGATGTGTCATCTCAGAGAAGTGACGCTGAGTCGCGTTGCTGCTTATGTTATATTTGTTTACAAAATTCTAACCGAATGGTGCCACGAAACATGTCGCTCGCCGATAAAACGTCAGTAGGTAGTCTATGAGAGTTCTAAATTTTCTGTGGGCGAGGGGTAAGCGGGGCAGGGGGGGTTCCACGTAGTACCTAGAGGGACTCATAGATGGCGTTCGCGACCAAGATCACGGTCGATAATATCGATCGAGGTCACGCGATCTCTTTTACCATCTAAACTAGTAAAGCGGTTTTTTTTTTACCATCCGAATTAGTCCGATGGTACATACGATTGCTAACTGTACGTAGATAACATACCGAACAAGATTTAATAAGTTGTTTATCGATTATACATATCGACCGCGATGTTAGTCGCAAGCGTGCCCTATGAGGTGTTCTCTATGCCCGGTGGTGGTGGTGGTGGGGGGTGTGGGGGCCCGTGGAGCAAGATCCCGAAGGGGGATCGTGCAATTGCGTTGATAGGTCCGCGTTGGAGAGGGAGGGGGAGGGGGAATTTAGGCGCGCTTGTCGGGACATAGTGTAATATTTAAAATAACCTAAGGGTGATCGGCTATAATTTATGACATCGACAATAAATTATCGTGACGTCGGTTTGTCTTTTTTTCTTTTCTTCTTTCTGTGGAGATCCCTTTGTCGAGGGCTTCGTGTTCGAACATGTTTCACGACGCCATTTTGGAGTTGTTAGGTCACGTACTACGTTTTTTTTCTCTCGCTCGACTCATTTCCCTTCGCGTTCTCGAACCATCTTTCCTCCTCCTCGGTATTTTAATATTTTAAATAATTTAACCATTTTATTAGTTCCTTAAATTTATAGTTTAAGAAAGAGATATTATCGCAACGTATAATTTAAACAAGGAATAGAGGAGAAGAAGGTGGAAGGAGAAAATAATTTAAAATTGTTTACCGTGTTATTGTACATTTATTTATTCATTATATCCCCATTTAAACAAGGGATTATATCACTCACATACATCAATAGGTCTCTCCCACAAGGCATTATACAAAATTTTATCTATAGCATACGCTATTAGTTCACATTCTAAAATTGAATTTTTATCACAAACGCTGCGCAAGATTTTAGCGGCGTCATATTTTTCGGAAATATGATATTTTATTAAGATCTTTGCACATTCTCTACATTTATCATCTACCTCTCTCGCTTGCGGTGCTAGCTCGACGTATACAATATCGAGACACTGTTCGAGCTCAAATAGAAACAGTACGGTTGACGGCTTCATGTACAAGCATGTGTCGCGTAACGTAAGTTTCACATTATTTTCACCGCGCATTTTAACGAGTTCCATTTTTAGTTCTTGTATAGACAGCGATGAAAATGTGGTTGACTCTATAAGTTTTTCGATGTCCGTGCGTCTTTCCATGATCGTTGTCCATGTTCCATAGGGCATCGCGATTCGGTTTCCTCGGTTGTCGCCAAGGATCAATTCCACAAAAGAACTGTGTGGAGGTCTCACGCTGATCCCAATTTCCAAATACTTATAAGCAGTTGGTGTCAATGCGAATCGTCTGCTCAAGATACGTGGCGTATAACAAGGTTTCGATTTATCGAGAAAACTGTAGAAAAAGAATAAAATAGATAAATGATTTATGGAAAAATAGGTTTTGGAAAAATATATGCAAAGTAATACTTACGTATTACTCTGGTTCGATGGAGTTTCACAAGGAATCGGCACGTAATAATTCATACTTGTGCTGCTTCCCACAGAGGAGTACATCGCTGTTGGTTACAAGATTCAAACTGCTTCCACACGGGTGACTGATGCAAGACTGAACATGTAAGGATCGCGTATGATTCTTCGATGTAACAAAATTATATAAGGGGAGGAAAGGGATTATTCCCCTTCCTTCAGCATTTTAAGCACCAATGTCAGCGCTGCTTACGTAGAAGTTATTAAAAAATTTTATATATATATATATATATATATATATATATATAAGAAATGGAAAAAAGTTAACGTTAAAAAAAACGCAAAGAAAGCCAACGCATCTTTCAAATATTTGTTAACCACTAACAACTAATGGGGAAAGGAAAAAGGAAATGAAACATTGTAAAGTTTATATAATTTATTTACTTATTTATTTTTTAAAAAATTTCAACTCTTTCTGGCGTGACCACCAGTTAAATAATTTTTAATACATTTTGTAATGCGCAATTCTTAACATGGTTTCCACATCGCATAGTATTAGTATCATCTAGATTATTTAAAGATTCGATATCTTCATAATCCGCATCCAGAGTCTCGACGATTAGGTTTTTTCTCGCATAATTTTCAAGCAGATCCACCAACCATTCTAGTTTCTGGCATCCCTTGACATACACCAGAGTCGGTGGCGTCTCGTCGTCATCGTCATCCTCTTCTGGACCAAGCACGGCCGATGTAATTATGCGTTCAGCCATGCTGTACGGTACGTTTCCGTCTTCCCATTGTAATCCATGGTGATTTCTAATTAACCAGGAAGCACACGACTTGTCGGATTTTGTGAGGAGACTCCACGGCATGGGTTGTGTAAAAATGTAATGCGCCAGAACGACCCCCTTTCGCAACACCGCCACCTCCTTCACGACAAATTTCATCCCGACGGTAATCCTTGCAGATCGACAAACGTTGGCACGATCATGATGCAACGAAGGAGCGATCTGTACTGTACCTAATCGCGATTCATCTTCCTCTCTTATATCGGAATATTTGCAGATAATGCAATTTACGTGATCTTGCGCACTACGTTCGACAACGGGCTGTATTCGATTATGCGATCATGCAAAATGAGACAATAGGCGGTAGTATTCGCGGGTACATTCTCTTTGCAGTCAAATTCTATTCGCACATCCACGGTGGCGCTTTTGACGGACTCGTTCTGTCGCGAGCAATCAATGACCACAAAAGGTCCATGCGTCAGGAATGTGACCACGGTGCACAACGTTTCGTAACAATCGATTCCGTAATAAGCTTTACGGAAACGTGCATACATATCAAAAAGGATGGCGTATCGTTTTTTGTCAATGTCTAGATTCATATCGTCGTATGGATAAAATTCAGAGTTTAGATAAAGTTTCACGTTGGTCAAGTTACAGTGGTCAAATCGACTAGCATCTCGAGACATAACATTCTTTCGGCCAGTTTGGAGAGCAAAGATGACATATCGCGGTTTTTCTAGCTGAGTCGCAGTTTTGACGGCCCATGAATGCTTTGTTGTGCTCTGCAGCAGGGGATACTCGTACAGATCCCAAGAACGGAAACTTATACTCAGGTAACGCCCGTTTTCCAAGGCGCGCAGCATCGATAGCTTGTTGACCTCGTTTAACGTAACATGAGGCATTCGCCACTGTACTTTAAACAATTCGACTTCCGGCTCCGTCGTCGGATTTCCCACAATGGTATTATTGTCGCTACGCGCTCGTATCAAAATTAATTCGTGACGAGCGTTAACAACCACGCGTTTGTAATCTTCGCAAAAGCCCAGCAACATCTTGAGCGGTACGCAAAGTTGAAATATCCTTCCGGTATGTTTGATGCAATGTCCCATCCAGCGTTCCGCATGATCGAAGCATTGTCGTACGTTAGCGATACATAGTTCTTGATAGTACTGGTTATTCCAACGTTTCTGCTGCGATCAATCTCCACGCCGTTGAGTTCATATCGAATTTCATCAAACATGAACGCCACACAATTATTTACAAACGTTGCCTGCGACTCGTCGTTCCTTTTCTTTATCCTCAATATTCCTTCAACGTAGAGAAAACTTTCACACGGCAACGTATACAGATCCTGCTGTTGTATGGGTATTCGTATCTCGTCGCTATGCTCAAACGTTGTGTTGGCGTACGGGTTGTACGTGTGAGTCTCGATCTTGACGATGCGATCGTCAAAGACCGGCTCGCCTCCGACCTTAAGGATATCGATCATGTTTTCTCAGATATTTCGCACCGCGAATCCCAAAGATTGCAAAAATTCAACGTTCGATGCTCTTAACTTCTTCGTGTTTGTAGCGCAGCCTGACAACGATAATGATGGTGATGGTGATGGTGATGATTGAATGATATCGTTGGTCACTACCGTAGTGTAGATAGTCTTATCTCTTGCGTGCTCTGAGTCGTTCAATACGAGCATCTCATATGTCGCGCACACTCACACGCGCGTTATCGCTGCTGCCGTCGTACGTGTAATCTCACGGTGATCTCCTCTCCTCGAAAATCAAGCAATTGTCCGTCTTGATCCACGACGCGTATCGTTAGCTCCGTAATGCTCCGCGCGATGATCGGTAGATAAATGATCTGCGCCGGCGTTTCCGATATCTTATATCCTGGTGGCACGTTCGGAGAAAATTCATGTATCGTATGAACACGTTTACCGTTGCTGTACGCACCCGCGGTCACGTTACACTCTATGCGGATTATGTTTATGTTAATGATATTAATCGGTTGATCGGATTGATGCCATTTTCCCGGTGGCAATATACGCTCCGGCGAGAATCCCAGCAACGATCCAATGTTGTTGGGCTTGCTAAAGTTTACTCTGAAAGCGCAATTGATCTCGCTCTTCATCGTGTTGTAATTAGCACGGAGCACCATCGGGTATTTTACAGTCTCGTCTTCGTCCTCGTAATCGTCCTCGTCCTCGTTGCCGTTTGCGCGAATTTCACTTCTGACGGTCCCCTCTCGCGCGATATCCGCGACCGATGTATGATTATCGCGATTGTTGAAACGACCCTACGCGTCGGCCGCGTTGCGGGCGTTTCCGTAAAATTGCGCGTTTTCAAAAAACTGGTGTATGGCTCGTATCTCGTACGATCCCTCGGGAATCGTAATTTCCGTGTCATCCTCGTCAAAATAGAATTTATTATTCGAGGAATTTACGTTCGGTATCGTGTGATAAGTTTTAAAAACTGTTAGACCGAGCTCGTAGTCGCCGTCGCTCAAATCTACGGCGGGAAAGTAGTGCACCGCGAGGATGCTGCTCTTCCCGGTCAGCGTGAATGTCATAGACATGTCGGGAAAACCGTTCGACTAACACTGAGTCTCCGCGGGCACCGTCAAGCTTTTAAATTCGCGCTGATTCATCGATCGTCTGGAGAAATCGTAGACACAATTGTCCGCAGATGTTCTCATCATAAGTTTGAAAGGGCGTGTGATTGTACTCAATCTTTGTCACGCTCGGTTCGAAATATCGCACCAACTCCTTCGACGGTCGAAGATTACCGAAACTGTCGAAATACATCACGCGGTTTCCCCTCTTTGCATACGCCACCCAATGAGTACCGGGGCCAGCTGCATCGTCCAAATTTACAATACCGCTCTCGTTTCGTCGTATGCCGTCGATCGGTAACGAGGTCACGCATGAAGACACCTCTAAAATACGGAATGCGCATACGCTTTGCCAGTTGTTGCAGTTGTACGTTGGTAGTTGCACCCGTGGGCATATTTAACGTCTCTTTGACGTTTTTTTTTTTTCCTTTCTTCTTCTTTGATGTCACTCCATGCCCGCGTTTGTATGGAGCGAGATAAAGTCCACGACATCTTCCATGGCGCGATTGTGACGT
>JASTWR010002018.1:0-28414 GCA_030770355.1 Harpagoxenus sublaevis | reverse complement strand
TCAAGCAGTCAGTATGTTGCCACGAAAATTTCCCCAGCTTCTTAGATCTAGTGAGAACCGTAAAAACAATATTTTAGCCAAAATATTGAATGAATCTTATTCCATTTAGGATATTTTTAATCAGTAAGTTCATCTTTAGTACGCTAAAGAGCCCGATTTTGCATTTTTGCTCTTAAAAATTTATAATAAATTAAATACGGACTCGCGGCTAACCCAACCTTACCCGTTGCTAGCTGCCCATTCCCCCAAGTTTATTAAAAATTTTTATTCATACCTTTTTTTCATAAAATAGCTCTTTAGCGTACTACAGATGAGCTTACTAATTAAGAATATCCTAAATTGAATAAGATTCATTCGGTATTTTGGCTAAATATTGTTTTAGCGAATTCGTAATTCCAGGCCGGCCGATAGGCGTCTCCACCGTGTCTCCTGCCGACCCTTAAAATGCAGAAAAAACTACCGAAACTTCTATCAAAATAGGAATGAATTGTGGATGTATGTTCTTCATCTATCAATTTATATTTTGCAACTTCTCCGAAAGAGACAAGAGGGGTGCATTCGGGGAGCACGCTATTAGCACAATTATCGTCCAAAACCGTTCGAGGAGACGCTTTGTGGCGCTATGATATTCGCTCCGTGCGCTGGTATACAATGGCCTAGTTTACACCGGACCGTTTGGTAAGCGTATCAAGTACTATATCCGTATCAAATCCGTATCAAGTCTCGAGTTATACCGGTGTAAACCGAGACTTGATACGGATATAGTACTTGGTACGCGTATTAAACGGTCCGGTGTAAACTAGGCCTATAGCGGAAAAGTAGGACTTAGGTGCGTCCCCACGGAGAAAGAAATAGCGGAACGGAACAGTAACGGAAAAGCTATGGTGGGGGGTCAGCCAATGAGAGTATATTCCGTCTTAATTCCGTTCCGCTATTTCGTGCCTTGTGTTCCCCATGGCAAAAATTTTCCGGAACGGAACAGTAACGGAACGAATTCCACGCAATTCTACGCCATTGTCCGCAAACCGGTAAACATAGTCGCATAACCTGTACGCAACGTGTAGTTTGTTATAATCGCTGTTAATTGTGCTTTAAAGACACTGAGAACTGCTGAGAACAGGCTCTCTAAATGTTTAGTAAAAAATTTGGCCTACAAAAGTATTATAATATTTCTACATCTAAAGTATATCAATCAATTAATTCACACGACATGGTAAAGTATTCATTATATATGTATTTTATTCTACCAACAAGATGCACGCGTATGTATAACAACTAATATATTTATATATTTTAATTTTTTAGGAACAATGTAAGTGTGGATATTGCAGTTGGATATTAGAACATGACCAACTTGAACAGCATTCTTGCTTTGCGAACAATCTACATTCATTAGTGATGGATAATGAAAGAAGACTTTTCATAACAGGTAATAAAAATTTCTAAAATTATATTGTTAACTTCTTTAAAAGCAGCAATTAACAATGAACAAACATCTACACCAGGTGCAAATATAAATGATTTGGATGATGTGCAATCAACTTCAGGCTCGTCTTCAACATCCGCAACATCAAAAAGTATAATTTTTGTTTGTTATTTTATTTACATGAATTATATTTAAATAAATATTGAAATACTAATTAATATGTATTGCTTTGTTAACAGAAAGGAAGAAATTCAAAAGTGTAGATAAATTTTACGAAGTTCTTATACAAGCGCTGAAGGAAAACAAGGAACCAACTCCGATTGATGGATTTCTACTACGTTTATCTGAAGGTTTACGCAGACTTTCGTATGAACAAAGGTCAAAATTAGAAATTGAATTTTTAACAAAACTTTACGAAATTGAAGCGGCAAAAGAGATTCAAGCAAATGATATCATACCTTTGGAGAGTTTTATTCTTGCTACTCTTGGTCTTATTCTTGTTACAATATAAAGGCTCATAGGTACTTGTACAGCTATATTTTGAAATTTTGACGTCAAAGGTAAAAAATTAAACAAATATTTTGCAATACACATCAAAATGAACTATATTTACTGCATATTATCTGTTTTTTTACATAATTTAAATATAATTGTACAAGTATCCAGGAACCTTAATGAATTAGAAAGTAAGTTAATTTTATTTATCTGCGAAATTTTTTGTTTGAAAGATTTTTGTTTTTTGTTTCAAAAATTATTAAAAGTACTATTTTTTATGATTAAGATGTATTGTGATAAAAGTAAAGAAAAGTGAGATAATTATAAGATAATTATAGAATACAATTATTTTAATTTATAAAAAAGTAGTACATAAGCAGTAAAATTTTGCAGAGAAGTCTCAAGACGTTTTAAAAGTACTAAAAAGTATTAGAAAATATTAGATTATAAGAGTTTCATATAAAGAGATGTTTGTGTGTGTGAAACACAGATTTCTAAAAGTGTTACAAGTATTTAACTAACATCGAGAAAAGTCTGTTTATAAGATTAAAGGATTGTTTATGCATGTTATACATATAAGACTGTTTATGTATATAAAATATGTATGAGTAAATGATAAAGGACCAATGTTTATTTTTCAAATAAAATTGTATTTAATAATCACGTGTATAAGCTTTTGTCCACTGTTGTTTTATAGCTCCAGATGTAGAAAAATATTGCGCAAATTGATCTCTCACAGTACTCCCACGAAATGTATTATTTTCTAAACTTTCAACACTGTGTAATGCTTGACATGAATTTTGATCTTGTACAGGAATATTTGCAGAATATGATCTGTTTTCTATAGGAAGATTTAGATCTTTCATCATCAAGAAATTGTGCAAACAGACAGTTGCTTGAACAATCAAAATTGCATTATCAACACTTGTTGTAAGAGGCCTTCGAAAAATTCTCCATCTGCCAGTCCAAATACCGAAAGTGCATTCAACAACTTTTGCTTTTCTATAACAATCTCGTAGGTAATTCCACCTCTTTTCCGCTTCACTTGGTGTATATAAGCCTACAACATAAAATGTGTAACCATAATAATGTGCTATAAAAGTGCTTATAGATAAAATGCAAAGATACACAAAATAATTTTACCCTTTAAATGTACACTGACTTCGTTCCACAAGCGATCTTTTTGTTTTCTTCCTCTTTGTTTTACCGGCAAACTACTGTCGTACAACGCGGGTCTGTTTTTTACAGCTGAGATGAGTTCCTCATCCAGCCTATCTTTATCTTGCACATTGTCTTCGTTAGTTTCGTTCAAGTTCTCATCCAGCCTATCTTTATCTTGCACATTGTCTTCGTTAGTTTCGTTGAAGTTCTCATCCAGCCAATATTCATCTTGCACATTCTCTTCGTTGCTTCCGTTAGCCTCGTTTTCTGCAATAACAATTTATTAGTACAGTAATTGAAACAATTTATTAACAATATAATTTTACAAATTTTTATTACCTGTTATGAAAAGTCTTCTTTCATTATCCATCACTAATGAATGTACATTGTTCGCAAAGCAAGAATGCTGTTCAAGTTGGTCATCTTTTAATATCCAACTGCAATATCCACACTTATATTGTTCCTAAAAAATTAAAATATATAAATATATAAATAAATTAGTTGTTATACATACGCGTGCATCTTGTTGGTAGATAAAATACATATATAATGAATACTTTACCATGTCGTGTAAATTAATTGATATACTTTATATCAAGGTAGTAATTGCTGTGAGCAAGATATCCTCTTCTTCGGAAGAAAGTAACGATGATACTAAGCCAACACCTTGATTACGTAGGATGTATAACTTATTTATCGCATCTGAAAGAACAGTATTACATAAAATGCAACAAATGTTACATGACTCTCTTCAACTATATGACCTACATATGCTTACCTAAACATAAATTGCAGAGACCAGCGATGCCGAAACGTATCAACTTTGGATTGCTTTCAGACAAGGCGTTGAGAAATATATCGATTACTTTTAGCTGCCTTATGTATCCGTAGTTTATAGGGTCATAAGCAAAGTTCGCCAAGTTTGCCAGTACTTGCTCCTGTGCGTCTAGTAATTTGAAACACATTGATTTACTATTTGTTATTGAAAATGCAAGAAATGTGATATAATTTTATTGATGAAACCATCTTTTTGTAAGCGACATGCTAAACAGCGTCAGTCTTCTTACCTTAGACGACGTTGTCTTATATTCGGTGGACAATAGCTTTAAAAAATCGTAACGTCCAACGGGATTCTTCCCCGTGCGTTTTATTTACCTGGCCAGCGATTATAACTAACTACACGTTGCGTACAGGTTATTGCGACTCTCTTCACCGGTTTGCGATAATGGCGTAGAATTGCGTGGAATTTCGTTCCGTTACTGTTCCGTTCCGGAAAATTTTTGCCATGGGGACACAAGGCACGAAATAGCGGAACGGAATTAAGACGGAATTACTCTCATTGGCTGACCCCCCACCATAGCTTTTCCGTTACTGTTCCGTTCCGCTATTTCTTTCTCCGTGGGGACGCACCCTTAAGCTATACCCAAACAAATTTGCATAGCGCATAAACATAAGCATAAGAAAGTTGATTGGTCCATATACGAATGCATAAGTCCATATACGAGTGCCGGACCAATCCATTTTCTTATGCATATGTTTATGCGGCTATGCAAGTTTGTGTGGATATAGCTTTAAGGTGAAAGCACATAAAATTGCATAGCTGCATATGCATAGCATAAAGGTGGAAGCACATAAAATTGCATAGCTGCATATGCATAGCATAAGACCGTTTAGACCAATGAGCATCGAGCGTCTTATGGCATAAACGGTCTTATGCTATGCATATGCAGCTATGCAATTTTATGTGCTTTTACCTTAAGACCGTTTATGCCATAAGACGCTCGACGCTCATTGGTCTAAACGGTCTTCCACCTTTAAGGTGGAAGCACATAAAATTGCATAGCTGCATATGCATAGCATAAGACCGTTTAGACCAATGAGCATCGAGCGTCTTATGGCATAAACGGTCTTAAGGCCCTTGCACAATGCTAGGCAACAGGCAATAGGAACAAGAAATAACCTCAAATTCGTCAATACAAACCTAAAAAATTCGAACGATATGATTGGTTGGCAACAGGAAATAGGCACAGAATTTCCACCGTGACGGAAATTCTGTGTTTATTGCCTGTGTCATCGTCTATTCTGCATAAATACAAGGTTTCTGATTTCTGTTCCCTGTTCCTATTGCCTGTTGCCTAGCATTGTGCAAGGGGCTTTATGCTATGCATATGCAGCTATGCAATTTTATGTGCTTTCACCTTTAGGGTGCCTCCCTATAATAGTCGGAATTTCGGAAAACGGAATCTCGGAAAAGAGGATCAACCAATTAGAATCATGTAATCTTAGTGCGTTCCGATTTTTCGCTAAGGGTACATGATTCTAATTGGTTGATCCTCTTTTCCGAGATTCCGTTTTCCGAAATTCCGACTATCATAGGGAGGCACCCTTAGAGCGTCCATGGTGGCCAGAATTTGCATTATTTGATGGACTCGCTGGACTGACAGATTATTCGTATAGCTTTCCATTTACATCAAAACTCAGTTAATTTTAGCAAAAAATCTATTTTAACTGTTTTGTAATATAATGACAATTTTTTCATCAGTGAAATTAATTCAAGTTACTTAACGACAGAGGTTATGACGGTTACGTAACTCGAATATTTGACAGCTAGTCCAGGGGCCAAATTCTGTACACGATACCGACAACTATCGGTGTCTTTGCGCAGGTTTTTCATATTGTATAAAAGCAGCTCAATGAAGTTAGCGGGACAACTTCGACTTTTGATATTTTTTTTTTACTAATCGATTGTTAGTCGTTTGTTATTGTTAAGTTAGCGGGTAAATATAGAATTCTTTACAATTTTCGGTTCAAACCGGGGTCAATCGATGCGGAATCGTTTGTTAGTTCCGAATATACTAATTAAAACGTTTGTTAGATCACGGTTTCGCTTAAAAACGCAAAAAACTGTATATCGTTTAGCTGCCGGAGAGTGGGGGTGAGATGTAGAATATGTGGTGGTTTCGGAACGCATTTGTCCGATTTTCCCGTAAATAGTTTATCAAAACGAGACCATTATCAATTTATTTATCAGATTTGCTTGTGCCTAATACCTGGCTACATTTCACGTGCAAAAATATAGGTAAGTGTAAAAGGCAAATTTCATTCTGAACTTAGTGAAAAGTATTCTTGCAATAAAAGAGATATAGATTACAAAAGTAGAGGTAACCTAAAGTTGTATTTGAACAATTACATCAAATTATAGATCTATGAAATATAGAAATAAACTTATATTGTATGTACAAGTAGATATAAGTAATTTTGTCATCGTACGGAAACTCGCAGTTCAAACTAACTATAAAATTGTTTGCAGATGCTTGCTGTCATTGTGAATACAGATCAAAGAGGTAGGAAAGCAGTGGAATACCTCATGCATTTCCAAGTAAGTTAGAAAAGCTTTAGCGAAGCTACTTAATCTTGTACAAATCATATTAAAGTACACATTAAGGAAATATAAATATATTTTATCATTGTGTAAGGGTTGGAATCTGTCTTGGGACCGTTGCGTAACAGAGGAATATGTGCTCAAAGATACGGAAGAGAATCGTCAACTTCAACGAGATCTAGCACAAAAAGCGCAGCTTCAGCTGTACGTATTCCTGAAACTCTAATATTATACAAATTTTATGATTTATTATGAATTGGTATACTATTTTTTTTTCTCATGAAACAGGGGTGCTTATTTATGTCGCCGCAAACGCAAGAAGAGAAGCCATAAGATGTCAAAGCGCTTTACCGAAACAGAGCATCAAGAACCTCGCCGTAGAGCGAGAAGCGGTAGCTGTCGACCTGCATCAGCTACGACCGGATCTTCCGAAGATGGCAGTTCAGGCCAACACGCTGATTATGATACAAAAGTAAGTTTCATTTTCAAGTTAGGACCATGGCACACAAAAAAACTTAAGCAGTAAAACTTGAACAGTAAGCGAATCAGCCAATCACAGTCAAGACCTTAAGGCATAAACGTAAGCGCTAGCGAATCTATACTGTTGATTTCCTTACTGCTTAGGTCTTACTGCTTAAGTTGTTAGTCTGATTTTAGTACGTCAATCAATTATCCAGTTTAAATATTTACCATCTTTATTGAAACCATGTTTGAATACTATATTCTTTTAATTTAACAAACAAATGAACTTTACAGAATTAGTAGGCCAAACGTGGAACGTTTATGCAGCGTCTGCTTTATTTAGCTTCCAACAAGATGATATTCACTTCAAACTGTATTCAAAGAGATTAAGAGAAGAGGTTGCAAGTATCTTGTCACATGAAGATGTAACTTATGACGCAAAGTTTTCTGTTGTGGAGAATATTATCTCCAGACCAAATAAAGATCATGCAGCAATCAAGGTAAAAGAATCGACACATAATTTTAATTCTTGATCTTTTATTTAATATCTTATTCGAACATGTATATTAGAAATGCAACAAAGTTTAAGTTTGCTTAAAATATATTTTAGATTGAAGTTATACCTAAGACCAATGGTCGTGAGAAGGATGTCGAGAAACCTATTTATAAAGGGATATTATTCTGGAGGATAACACAGACTGAATCAAATATACAGAATTCCATAAGATTGCCCCTTTTGCTATGTCGTGGCACTCGCAGCTGTATGGACGCAGTGCACGCTATTATTGGTCGTATGTTCGATTGCTTGGTAATTGCACTACCAGCTAACGAGGACGACTTAAGCTGGCTGATTCCAATTATAATTATGGCAACTGACAAAGAGGACCAACCGATACTTTCTGGTGAAATTCAAATGGA
This sequence comes from Harpagoxenus sublaevis, assembly GCA_030770355.1. NCBI lineage: Eukaryota > Metazoa > Arthropoda > Insecta > Hymenoptera > Formicidae > Harpagoxenus > Harpagoxenus sublaevis. The sequence goes on along the minus strand of JASTWR010002018.1, from coordinate 20,570 downwards.
ATACACAGTGCCAGAATTACCGGTTACAGATACCATTACAGTTAAATTTTACACTCCAGACCTGAGAAAGATATTATCAGCGTACGAATGTTAACGTTTAGAATTATACAAAAATATCCAGTATAATTGTTTGTAGCACGTATTTTATACCGCTATTTATTAATTTGCAGCATTATCGAAGATCGAGATGACAGAGTTAACATATCTCTTGATTATGAACACATAGAAATGTTTTATGAAGTCTTGCACAAGCAAATGTTAATGCTAGGAGGTTTGCAGTTAGGATTATGTACGCTGCATAGGATTAATCTACCTGGAATAACAATAACGGAGAATAGAGTGACTTTTTACATTATCTTTATTTTTTCTCATTTTACATCGAAATCGTCTTAGAATCTTATAGTTGATGACACGTTCGTATAGTCCGTAATGTCTTTTTTTATCTTTAGAGATGAAAGTAATGAACATAGAAATTATGAATAATATATTGTTGTACTTCAGTGACAAGGCTCTTGATATATTTCATACAGTGCATATTGATATATAAATCTTTTCTTATTTTAACGTCTTGTGATATGAATAACACATGGTTTAGATAACAGTATGATTGTTGCAATGATTCTTTTTTAAACGTATACACAGAATAATTATTTAATATTGTATATATCTCATCACAAGTTATTAATTCTTTTGTATGGATTTCTATATCGTATATATCTATTATAGTTTCTTTATAAGGTACATTTAACAGTAAAATATTTCTGTATGTGATCTGTTATACATACTTCTTCTGATGTTCCAATAATTGTTTGCGTCTTTCTTCTTGAGGTGTACTGTCATCAGTTTCTAACTTAACATTATCTTTACTTATGCGGTTTTTGTAAAATTGCCTACAATCAGCTTCCCTTGCATCACAATCGTTTTTGTTTTCGCTACTGTTGCCCATATCATCGTTTGGTAATTCCGCCATTTCCACTAATTCCACTATATTTATTAAATACCTGAAACAAAACAATAGTTTCTTGTTTTGACAGTTGATGTAAATATTGCTCTTTTTCTTACCTATATAACAGGAGATGAGATAATATGCGAAATCGAAATATATACGCAAGCCGTCCGCAACTTCTCTGCATATATTTACTTCGTTTACTGTTTTCTCTATCGCATTATTCACTTTATTCCGTTAAGGTTTCTCTGGGATATTTGTAAACTGTGTCGTAGTGAAATGCTGTACCAAGGATTCTAGAATATTTATCACAGTAGGTTGCGCCGGAAGTACAAGCTGAAATAAATATCAGTAATATATTTGCATGATATTTGTTTTCAGGGAAAGATTAGTTTTTAACATAAATCACAATCCTTTGTATAATTTGAATTTTAATATGAAAATTAAATAAAATGCAACCAGCAGGAATAGTTCTTAGTTGTTGAAAAATGTATCTGGCACCAATGCTTTATAGCTTATATCTGTAATATATATTAACTCAAAAATTAATTACTAGCTTACCTTATTTTTATTACTTATTAGGTCATAATCCTGCTCTAGAATCCGTTTTAATGTGCTATCTATATCAAGATCATCGCCTGGTTTCATACTGGCTCCAGATTGGCTACTACCGCCCACTGTGTTCATCGTCACTCGTTTCACCCATGTAACCAGAACTACTCTTTGTATCATCTTCTATGTTTACGTCCTATAAATTACAAATGTAATTCTTATAAACTTTTCTTACTTTCGCAGTCCTCGATCTGCAATATCATACGGATAAATTAAATCATGCGTTAAATTAAACCTTTCATAGCGGGTAACGTCAAGAAAATTACGCCCTCACAACACGATAGTTAATCAGCGTTACATATATTTTTCAAGTTATTGCTACTATCTCTTTCTGTTATTGGATTATAAAAGTTCTGAAACGTCCAAAATCAAATTTGTAACTTGAAAATAAAACTTACTTCTGTATCATAATCAGCGTGTTGGCCTGAACTGCCATCTTCGGAAGATCCGCATAGCTGTGATGCTGCTCGACAGCTACCGCTTCTCGCTCTACGACGAGGTTCTTGATGCTCTGTTTCGGTTAAACGCTTTGACGTCTTATGGCTTCTCTTCTTGCGTTTGTGGCGATATAAATAAGCACCCCTGTTTCATTAGAAAAAAAATAGTATACCAATTCATAATGAATCATTAAATTTGTATAATATTAGAGTTTCAGAAATACGTACACCTGAAGCTGCGTTTTTTGTGCTAGATCTCGTTGAAGTTGACAATTCTCTTCTGTATCTTTGAGCACATATTCCTCTGTTACGCAACGGTCCCAAGACAGATTCCAACCCTTACACAATGATAAAATATATTTATATTTCCTTAACGTGTACTTTAATGTGATTTGTACAAGATTTAGTAGCTTCGCTAAAGCTTTTCTAACTTACTTGGAAATGCATGAGGTATTCCACTGCTTTCCTACCTCTTTGATCTGTATTCACAATGACAGCAAGCATCTGCGAACAATTTTATAGTTAGTTTGAACTGCGAGTTTCCGTACGATGACAAAATTACTTATATCTACTTGTACATACAATATAAGTTTATTTCTATATTTCATAGATCTATAATTTGATGCAATTGTTCAAATACAATTTTAGGTTACCTCTACTTTTGTAATCTATATCTCTTTTATTGCAAGAATACTTTTCATTAAGTTCAGAATAAAATTTGCCTTTTACACTTACCTATATTTTTGCACGTGAAATGTAGCCAGGTATTAGGCACAAGCAAATCTGATAAATAAATTGATAATGGTCTCGTTTTGATAAACTATTTACAGGAAAATCGGACAAATGCGTTCCGAAACCACCACATATTCTACATCTCACCCCCACTCTCCGGCAGCTAAACGATATACAGTTTTTTGCGTTTTTAAGCGAAACCGTGATCTAACAAACGTTTTAATTAGTATATTCGGAACTAACAAACGATTCCGCATCAATTGACCCCGGTTTGAACCGAAAATTGTAAAGAATTCTATATTTACCCGCTAACTTAACACTAAAAATTATTTTCGTGATTACGTAAAAACTATTATCTAACAAACGTTCTAATTAGTCTAACAATCAATAACAAACGACTAACAATCGATTAGTAAAAAAAAAATATCAAAAGTCGAAGTTGTCCCGCTAACTTCATTGAGCTCTCATTTAGACCCTACCTTAAAATTTTGTTGGGTAGAACGTTCGAGTTTAGTGTTTCCACCGCAAGAGCGCTTACCCCAACCCGATTCTGACTCGACTCTGACCCAGTACGAACCCTCGGTGGAAACTTAGGGTGCTTTCCAATTGCAATATCCCTAGACACTTTCGTGCACACGGCGACACAAGTTGTGTTCCAATTGCCGTAATCGTCGACACAACGCTACACATCCGTACTCGCCCGAGAGCTACTAGTCGGATGTGCAAGCTTGTGTTCTCTAGTGACAATGAAATAGTTACTAGCCACGGCGGCTATAAATGGGTGCATTCAGTACTACAACCGCTCACTGAGCGCTCAGTGAGCTCTTGCATCTGATAGGCGTAAATTTTTAGATCTAAAGGAATATCCCAATCAGATGCAAGAGCTCACTGAGCGCTCAGTGAGCAGTTGCGCTCCTGAATGCCCACAATGAGTGGCCGCGCATTTCTTTTTCTTTTTTTTTATTCAAAAAGGCGAAAAAACTACAAATCAACGAAAATATCAAGAATATCATTGAAGTAATAAGTAATTCGAATTATCTTGTATCACAATAATGAATAACCCTACCCAAAACAAATAAAAAGTTATTATGTTAAGTTATTATGTTAAGTTATTTGTTATTATTTATAACAAATTAAAAGTTATTCAACTGTTGTAGCTTGTACAAATGACTGCAAATAAAGAAAACGTTGAGAGAGGTTATGATCGCACTCAATCTGAAAAGTCAGGTAAATATTAATTTTATCATATTTTGATTTTATAGAAGTTAAATTATTTTCATAGTTACTAGTAGGTCTATTAATTTTATCCAAATATTTTGTTATATATTATATTTGTATTATCTTATTTTATTATATATATCTATATTATATTATATTATTATATTTATATATCTTATATTATACATAAAATTCAAAAATCTAAATCGAGCGGAGCTGGTGCAGACGACGTATTTAAACCAACTTGGTGGCTATTTGAAGAATTAAGTTTCTTGGCACCTCATGTAGCATCCAGAAAAGGCGAATCCTCTGTATCGAAAAATATTGTCGCAAAATCATATGTTGATACATCTACATCCTCTCAAGAATGCGAAAACGATGAGAATATGGATGACTTACTTTTCACGGATGTACAACAAGTATTGAGACCAAATAACAGCCATAATATATCAAGAAAAGGTAAAATCAAATCCATTATTTATTTGAATATGTATCAAAAATTACGGGTATAAGATAAATTTACGTACTAATCTATTTTATTTTGCAACAAGCCATGTCTTACTTTACAGATTTTTGTAATTCAACCCCTATCAAGACTACAAATTATTCAGCAATGACGTCTATTCCACATAATGAAACAGAAGAAATGATCGAAACACAGAGTGTGTATTCTGAAACTTCCAGTGCGTCAGGTTCGCAGCTCACATCGGGTAAAGGAAGCAAAAGAAAAAAAGTAGAACCAAACAAAAATACTAGCGAAGCATTTTGGACAAACATCAACGCTGCGTTAATAGACATAAACAAAGATGATCAGGAACAGGAAGATGTTGGTCTTCATCATTGGCTATTATTTTTAAAGTCAGAAATGCAGTGCATAAAGGACAGACAACGTTTACGGAGACTACAAGTTAATATTTAAAATCTCGTTCACGAAGCTCAGGATATAGACAGTGCTGTGCAAAGATGAAAATGATTAACTATAATTTTAAAACGAATTAGGAACGCGAAGCTCCTAATTCGTTTTGAAATTATTGTTAATCATTTTCATTTTTGATTATACCACAACTTTTTAATAATTTCAAACTATATCGATTACATTTATTTATTTTTATTTTTACATGTTCAGATTTTAATGTTTCTTCGTTTTTTTCGTCACAGTGCCGCTCTCTTATGCCGAACAGTTTTTTGTAAAAAATGGTATCAAAAAATAAAAAGTATAACCATATTTGAGCTATATGTCTACAATTATTCTGACGACCTAATTATTGTTTCAATATACTTGAGCTGATTCTCATTACTTATATCTCATATCTCATTAGTTCATTACTTATATACTTATTATTTATTACTTTTTACTGATACACTTACTATTATATAATATACTTATACTAGTCATACTTAATATTATACTTAATATACTTATTATTATTATATACTTATATTACCTATATCTCATTACTCATATTATTGTACCATATTTTCTTGCCAAGGAACCGAACCGACTGTATTAAAATATTGTTTAAACGTTGAACGTACATGAAGAGAATTTCGATTTGGACGAACATTTGTTACATTTAGACTTTGTAACTGATTATTATATGTTGATGAGTCAAAATTGATGTCTTTGACATTTGTTATTCCATTAAATGCTGTTTTACCTATAAAATTATGCAATGCACAGCAAGCTAAAGTTACATTTTGTACTGTCTCAACCGGTAAGTACATTACAGTTTGCAGTACACGAAATCTGTTTGCCAAAATTCCAAAGGCATTTTCTACAACTCTACGACCCCTAGAAAGTCTATAATTGAAAATGCGTTCACTATGCGTCATGTTTCGGAATGGATACGGCTTTAAAATATTGTTGCGAAGAGGAAAAGCAGCATCCGCTAGAATAACATATGGCATTGGTTCAGTCATCCCAGGGAGTGGTTTATTTGGTGGAATATTCAGTGGATTTGCAGGACTCTCTAGTAATCGAGATAAATCACTGTCTCGAAAAACTCCACCATCACTCACTCGCCCATTTACTCCGACATTTACGTACAGAAACTGGTAATTCGCATCTACTAGTGCCAGAAGGACTATACTGTCAGTTCCTTTATAATTACGGTACAACGACCCTTGGCTCAGAGGAACTTTAAACTGAGTATGCTTGCCGTCTAATGCACCGATGCAGTTTGGCACATCCCATTGTGTCATATAGTCGTCAGCAACACGATTCCACTCATCTTCTGTATCTGGAGTCTACAATATTATGTGTTTTACGTTAAGTATTAATGATGTATTTTGTACTAGAAAATAAAAATTGCAGTTTAAATATTTACCTTCAAATACTCATCTTTTAGTACCTCGTAGATTACTCTGACCGTTTCAGGTATGATGCGTGATAAGGTACAAGCAGGTATCCTTGTTGTGAATTCTAGGCTCCGATATGATTCCCCAGTTGCCAAGTATCGTAGAGTTATAGATAATCTTTGAATCGGCGGAATGCATTGTCGCATAACTGTGTCTTGTCTTTGAATGAATGGAGATACTTTATCCAATAGAATGTTAAATAAACGCGGATCCATCCTGAAGAATGAATTAAAAGATTCAACATCTTCATACAGAAGTTCACTGTGTGCTAAATGAAGAGATCCTCTTAATTGAAGTTGTCTTTGTAGAATCCATTCTCTTGTCCACCATCTCTGTCGTGTTCGTCGTCGCTTTTGTTTTTCTTGTTCTTTTTGCTGCTTTTCATGATGTTCTACAGCCATAGCAATAGTTGCAAGAGTTAACAGCCTTTTTAACTTTTTCATTGGCGTTGAGCTATTCATTCTTCAAAATCGTCACAAGAATCTGCAACTGTATATACGTTATTTTCCAGGACTATAAAACGTATGAGCAAGCAATCCAGTTCGTATTCAAGTTTCACGTATTTAATACTCACCGTGTATCGTTATTTACGTTCGCGCTATGTTCTAGCGGTGTACGCCAGGCTCTACGGCAAGTAGCACGTGATGGCTTACAATCTGAATCAGGCGTTGATACGTTGTCCAGGCGTGGAGCATTAGCAGTCGTGGAACCACATAGGATACCAGTCCCTGTTAACAATTGTCACAAAACTCCTGAAGACGTCAAATTGTTTCGTTATCAAATATGCGAATTGCGTGGTATGGGAACACTAATCGGAAATGTAACGATTTGCGGGCAATGATGAACGCTTGTGCAGCATCACTTTCTTCTTGGAGATGTAGGAAGTGTCCCATGTGTAATATTTCTATATATGTATATACAAAGATATGTTAGAAATCTGATCAAAATATATAACAGATGACGTGGTAATACTTGAGGAGAGCTCCTTCCTCACCGATTTCGCTGAATTTAGGCTTAATCGACGCGTTTTTGCACAAAACGAACGAATCTGGCAGAAAAAAGGCCCGCTCGGCCCCGCGACGCGAGATATTAACTGTTAAAGTTGACGACTATCAGGTTATGAAACCTGTCATACCGACGCGATGTAGCGACCACGAACACGCTCCGCGGTCACATGCGCATGCTCTGTCAGCTCTGTGACCACATGCGCATGCTCAGTGGCCGCACGCGCATGCAAAAGGGAGCGAATTTTAAACGTATGCATACTTATAATGCATAAATATAAATATGTACTTTTCATATATCAACTATTCTCTGCTTTAACAAATTATTTCAGCTATAGATATTAAGCGTCAAAGTTAACAAAACAGAAATAATTTGTTAAAACAGAGAATAGTTGGTATATGAAAAGTACATATTTATATACCAACTATTCATCGTACATATAAATATGTACGATGAATAAGTACATATAAATATGTACTTTTCATATACCAACTATTCTCTGTTTTAACAAATTATTTTTGCTACAGATATTAAGCGTCGAAGTTAACGAAACAGAAATAATTTGTTAAAGCAGAGAATAGTTGGTATATGAAAAGTACATATTTATATACCAACTATTCATCGTATGTACATATAAATATGTACTTTTCATATACCAACTATTCTCTGCTTTAACAAATTATTTGTTAAATAATTTGTTAAAGCAGAGAATAGTTGATATATGAAAAGTACATATTTATATTTATGCATTATAAATTATAAGTATGCATAATTGCATACGTTTCAAATTCGCGCACTTTTGCATGTGCGCACGGCCACTGAGCATGCGCATGTGACCACGGAGCATGCGCATGTGGTCGCGGAGCATGTCCGTAGTCGCTACATCGCGTCGGTATGACAGGTTTTATAACCTGATAGTCGTCAACTTTAACAGTTAATATCTCGCGTCGCGGGGCCGAGCGGGCCTTTTTTCTGCCAGATTCGTTCGTTTTGTGCAAAAACGCGTCGATTAAGCCTAAATTCAGCGAAATCGGTGAGGAAGGAGCTCTCCTTAAGTATTACCCGTGAATCATCTTGATTGTCCAAGGAGTCAGAAAAAAAAACACAGCTAGCAATAAATAACCATCTATGCTATTTTGTTCAATAGAACTGGATGAGCTGTTCTTGAGACTGAAACCAGAGTTTGTAATAATTTCGAAAGAATCGATGTCAACAACAAAAGTGTCCGATTCGCTATGCTTCGACGTTCTCTCGCAATGCTTGTGTATGCTGTAATACTCGTTTTCAATGTATTTCTTGATTAATCGAAGATCTTCTTCCTTCTTTCAGGTTACTGGCACCGGGCGGTTAATAGAATCGATTATTTTCATCACAGTTTTCTATCGCAGCGCCATCTGATTCTGTACAAGACCACAGTGCTTGGGCAAAGAACTTGGTTCAATTTCTTTGTCCAATTTCTTGCATCGTGGACACAGAGCTTTACACAGCCGACTAGTAGCTCTCGGGCGAGTACGGATGTGTAGCGTTGTATCGATGATTACGGCAATTGGAACACAACTTGTGTCGCCGTGTGCACGAAAGTGTCTAGGGATATTGCAATTGGAAAGCACCCAGTATAACCAGTATGCTCACTCTCTGTCGGGCACCTTTGATCTATCGGTTCCCGATTCGCCGCCATTATTATGGGGTGGGCCAATGGCGTATCATCATGTATCAACATGTTGCTCAACAGTTGCACTACCACACACTATCGCACATACAAAAATCCTTTGATTGGTCGCGCCCAAGATACCAGAACAATTGACGGAGTGAGCATACTGGGGTACTTTCCATTTCACGCATGATGCGCATAATGCATCCTTTATCCTTGTTCTTCACCGAATGTTAAACAAGGATAAATGATGCATTATGCGCATTATGCGTGAAACGGAAAGTACCCCTGGTTATATTGTAAGACCTCAATAAAGTTAGCCGGACAACTTCGACTTTTTACATTGTTTTAATTACAAATTGTTTGTTGGTCGTTTGTTGTTGATTGTTGGACTAATAAAAACGTTTGTTGGTTAATAGTTTTTACGTAAACACGAAAATAATTTTGAGTGTTATTTACCGGCTAAATTAACACTCAAAATTATTTTCGTGTTTACGTAAAAACTATTAATCAACAAACGTTTTTATTATCCAACAATCAACAACAAACGACCAACAAACAATTTGTAATAAAAAAAAATGTAAAAAGTCGAAGTTGTCCGGCTAACTTTATTGACTAACGCGATGCGCGTTTGAATATACACCTTCGACGTAAATATCGGTGTTCCATCTTATGATTGTTTAGATGTACTATTGCGATAAATATTACCACATGCCCCGGTAGTCGAATTGGTTAAGACACCCGAACGGAATGCGGGAGATTCCAGGTTCGAACCCTGGCTGGGGTAATATTTTTCGCAATAAGTTTTTACAGTGATTTTAATATTAAATCGATATCGATTTTAATCAAGGGAAGGGAAAGGGAATTTCTCCATCTTAATTTAAGTTGCTTAAATTTAAGCGCTTAGATAGAAGGACCGGATCTCGGTCTAAAGTATCCTGACGATTGTCAGAAGTGATTGTCAGTTTCGTCGATTAAGAAATTTAACAGAAAATAATGGTATATTCCGCCAATAATTGATTAACGAGAAAATATTTAATTAATTTCGACAACGATTGGCTAGCTAAAAGATGTTAATTAAAATTTAGAATTTATTGCGAAAAATATTACCCCAGCCAGGGTTTGAACCTGGAACCTCCCGCTTTCCGTGCAGGCGTCGTCCCAATTCGACCACTGAGGCATGTGGTAATATTTATCGCAATAACAAACTTATATACCTATCTTATTATTAGTTCCAACATTAGAAAACTGCGCGCCGACTTGGTTTGTCAGACTTTCAACACAGCTCCTGTTGGAGTATATCCCCTCCCTTCCCCTTAGTTAAATTGATTCGATTAAACTAATGTTAACATCATTTTTTAGGTCGATGATGTGTAATAAACAGAAAATAATGGTATATTCCGCCAATAATTGATTAACGAGAAAATATTTAATTAATTTCGACAATGATTGGCTAGCTAAAAGATGTTAATTAAAATTTAGAATTTATTGCGAAAAATATTACCCCAGCCAGGGTTTGAACCTGGAACCTCCCGCTTTCCGTGCAGGCGTCGTCCCAATTCGACCACTGAGGCATGTGGTAATATTTATCGCAATAACAAACTTATATACCTATCTTATTATTAGTTCCAACATTAGAAAACTGCGCGCCGACTTGGTTTGTCAGACTTTCAACACAGCTCCTGTTGGAGTATATCCCTCCCTTCCCCTTAGTTAAATTGATTCGATTAAACTAATGTTAACATCATTTTTTAGGTCGATGATGTGTAATAAACAGAAAATAATGGTATATTCCGCCAATAATTGATTAACGAGAAAATATTTAATTAATTTCGACAACGATTGGCTAGCTAAAAGATGTTAATTAAAAGAGATTTAATTTGTTTATTGACTAAGTTTCCACCGAGGGTTCGAACCGGGTCAGAATCGGGTTAGAGTCGGGTCAGAGTTGGGTTGACTTGCCTGTTTTCACCGAACCAGTGTTACACCAGAGTTACACCAAGGTTGCGGCCAGGTTGAACGTTACCAACTGTGCAAAATGTCAACAGTAGCTTGAAGGTTATGTGACTATCAGAACATTTAAAATATTATGGATCCGAGAGCCATAATATTGCCAAAGTAATATTCATAAATTATTTCTCATATTACAAACTCGACAGTATGAAGTAAAACGTCTTCTGGAAGACTTATGTATGTATAAACTCATTTATCAAATTGGCAACACTACAGTAACGTTAACTTAACTCTTGTCGTTTTCATCGACCCTTATTTAGACCCTACCTTAAAATTTTGTTGGGTAGAGTTTACGTTCGAGTTTGGTGTTTCCACCGCAAGAGCGCTCACTTCAATTCGATTCTGACCCGACTCTGACCCAGTACGAACCCTCGGTGGAAACTTACTCATTGAGGTTACTGTGAGAAGGGTCACGGAACACTGTATGATCACTCCCCTAGAGTCCTAGATAACAGAGATGCGACATTGACGGTCAGGTCAGGTTAGATATATCGAGCTATCGCAATCTAATCGCGATTATTCCGATTATCCGCCATGTTGCTTCCATTATGAGTACTTATAAAGTGATAGAAATTGACAGAGTGAGGTTAAGTTGCAAGGAGAAGAAGGGAGAAAGAGTAAGTGTTTTCTAAATAAAATCACTGTAGATATTTTTCTATTATTGTTTTCACCAATAAATTGCCATTAACATTATACAAATGTGCATTATACGTACCACTGATTGTTAATAAAATGCAATTATAGGGAAGCAAAATGGCGTTATAACCACGTGATTAGGCAGCCAATCAGGCCATGAGGTTCAATGTCGCATCTCTGATTATCTAGGTCTCTACACTTCCCTAGTCCAGGGATGCGTTCAGAAACACCACCCGAGTATCCCCGGGTATCATTATATCCTTGTTTAACATTCGGTGTGCCGTGGGCTTCGGGTGATGTTTCTGAACGCAGCCCTGACCATGCGCCTAGTGATTACGAGTATCATGGGGTGCTTTCCAGCTATTGAACACAGTCATGCACTGTGTGACACACATAGACTTATATAGATAGACCGGCCCCTGCCGTGAGAGCACGCGTCGGAAGATGTACGGTGCAGACATAGCCGTGGAGGGTCTCTTCTCTCTGTCTTCTGATCGCTTGGTGGGGATAGAAGTCTAGAGTAGGGACTAGTAGGGAATAGATGGGCTAGACGTCTATCCCCACCAAGCGATCAGAAGACAGAGAGAAGAGACCCCCCACGGCTATGACCTAGTTTACACCGAGCACTTGGTACGCGTATTAAGTACTATATCCGTATCAAATCGCTTGATACGCTCGGTATAAACGCTCGCGGATTACTTTAGTGCGCTCTGGTCTGATACTCCTCAATCGCGAGTATCAGACCAAGTTGATACGCGTATCAAAAGATGTCAGCGCGCTGTAAACGCTTGATTCGATTCGAATTGGATCAAGTACGTATACCGCCGCTGCTGACTGTTGTTAGATTGAGGTTAAAGTTAGAATATTTTATAGGTACAAGATGAATTAATAATTATAAGTTGTTTAATAACTTGTGATATAGTTTCCAAAAAGTTCCTTTGTTCTTTACAAGTTCTTAAAAAGTCGTTTTTATTTATAGATATAATATAAATCATTAATTAAATAAATAGTTTGTTGTGTATGCAGGAAATATAAATATTTTTCCATTAATCTCAAAATGCGATATTAATTATGATAATTACTATAACTGTGAATTAGTGGTAGGTTTATGAGACAAACTTTGAATATTTTATAATAAAATATGTGGTGTACTGTACACATATAAAAGCTGTAATAATGTTACATACAAAAGGATGTATAAATTAAAGAAATAAAAGATATAAAAAGATGTTAAAATTATATTATTTAATTCGAATATACACATGAGAAAATAATACCGAAATCACTGAAAACATTGGACTTTATCTGGATTAAAAACCTAACCTAACCTGTTGTGAGATGGAACGGTGTAAACAGGGATGTATCAAATGTTTAGTCCGCACCAACTTGATACGCGTACCAACCGATTTAACGGTGTAAACTAGACCTATGTCTGCACCGTACATCTTCCGACGCGTGCTCTCACGGCAGGGGCCGGTCTATCTATATAAGTCTATGGTGACACAGTGTTACACAGTGTCGACTTGTAGCTGGAACGCTGTTTAGCTATTTTACTTTACCGCTAGAGTGCAGAACAATCACTTTACATAGCTTTTCTACTAGAATTTTCAACCTGAATTCGTTGAAGACGGTCAACGGTCACTTCAATCAGGGTACGTACACTCCCATACTATTTCTTCGTATGGTGTTTCAGCGCCTCTACTAGTTTACGCCCGTGAGTTGGAACTACGTAGCCAACATGACGTAATCCGTCGGTAAAAATGTGCAATGTTTTAGGATCGATAGGGCCAGTTTCACCATCTCCGATTAACGTGATCCTCCGATTAAACTCACTCTTGATCTCTTTCTAATTGTTAGAAAGAGACGAAGAATGAGTTTCGGAGGGTCACGTTAATCGGAGATGGTGAAACTGGCCTTTACATTTATTATTAAAATAAAAAATTAATTTATTTAAAAAAAAAATATTATATAAATGTAGGATATTTAAATATGAGTACAAAAGTTTTATTTACGTTTTATAAATGTTTTTATTGTTGTTATACAACTCTGCGTGTAATAAAATTATAATACAATAATATTGGCCTAGTTTACATCCATCTAAATCGTTTACACTATTTATTATTTCGTATACAATCCTTAATTGAACAAAATGGACAATTGTTGGATAATTTAAGATCGCTGTTTCACAAATTTTCTTTATAAACAAATATGAAATGTGTCAAATCGACTGAAAAACTTAATTATAAAAAGAAAATGACCGTATTAACACAGTGACATAAGACAGATCATTAAAATTAATTTTATAACTTTCATTGACCAACTCTGCCAGCAAATACACAAAACATTAGGAAGATATTAAAAATGGAAAAATTTGAGTTCTTATATCACCATATTAACCAGAAAATCCATTCTTCAATTACTTCCGGGAGATGAAAATTACATTAAAAGATTCAGTCGTCTTGGGATTACATAAGACTCGACCAACAAACAGGGTGAAACATTTAACTGAATCAAGATATATATTATATAACATCGAATTCGATCGATCACGACAAGACGAAAAAAAGATTTCTTCGTATCGATCGGTCGAGTCCTACGCGATCTCAAATGCGATTTCAATCTTAATACATTAACAATTCTAAAGGCGACAATTTTAATCTTACGAATTCGTTTTGATTGCACCAAATCCAATGCACCAAAGGCAAATCGTTGCGTCAGCAACGTTTCAGGACGACACACGAGATACATCCGTGCACATCCGTGCAAGATCGTAGACTCTGAATATTCTGAAACACGAAAATTGAATAAAATACAAATAACTGCAATAACTCGTAAAAAAAATGTTAGATTCAATATCATTATGTAATCAATACCGATTCTCAATCGATTTCGTTCCTTCTTAAAGTACGCATCTACTAATTACGTATTATTGTGACAAACTTACCAATCTTCTTCGTTCGTCACGAATCCAATGAAATCCAATGCACCAAAGGCAAATCGTTGGGTCAGCAACGTTTCAGGACGACACACGAGATACATCGCACTGCATCGCACATCCGTGCTGATCCGTGCACATCGCGATTACTCGTTGTTATACGTTGTTATGGCGATGCGATGACTCAGCTCACTGACTGACGCCATATTGAATTTTGGCTACGTAGTTCTAAGGCCGGTATTCATAGTCGGTTCTTATATTTAAGAACGTCTTAAGTACGATCTTGAGATGTCATAAACCAATCACAGAGCCGTATTAGCGTCTTAAGACATTACTTAAGACGGTCTTGAAATAAGATCCGACTATGAATACCGGCCTAACTCACGGGCGTAAACTAGTAGAGGCGCTGAAACACCATACGAAGAAATAGCATAAGAGTGTACGGACCCTGACTTCAATTGACAGCACGTTAAATACCCTCATAAAAAAAATACTTCTACTGTAAAAGTGAGTATTTTATTAATAACAAATTCTTAATAATTTATCATATATATATATATATATTTATATATGGTAAATTATTAAGAATTTGTTAATATATAGAATAAGTTAATATGATAAATAATTCTATATATATATATATGTATATATATATATTGTATATATATATATATATATATATATAGAATTATTTATCATATTAACTTATTTATTAGATAAGTATACAGAAGAAACTAATAAAAATCTAATCAAATTATATAAATTAAGTGGTTATGAAAAAATAATAAAGTTAAGTAAATATATACTTTGGAATATAAATTGAGTATGACATGTTTATTTTGTATGGTACCTAATTTATACGGTTTTTGCTAATTTTACTTATTAATAGAATTTACAAGTTTTATTAATTAATTAATTAAGTATTTTTTATATAGATAAATATGAAAAAAAAAGATAACGATTAGTCTTCTAATAGAGAGTGAAATAAACACCAGGTATCAGTACTACAAGTACAAGTACAGAGAGCTCAAATATCAGTGAAATAGACTGGAACAATAGTCTTTCAGTTACTAATACATCGTGCGTAATTTTTGTACAACGCCCTTCTCGGATCTTCATGCAGATTACCAGAATACCACTCTGTAGAAAAGAAAATTGTATCACATTTTTATATTGGTATCCATGCAACACAAGATTTTAGCTGTGTACGATTGTGTCGACTTGTGTCGTAGTTGGAAAGCACTAGGTCGTACACTGTGTTAAGCCAGCGGCACACGATGCTATTTTATCTGCTGGATTACTAGCTGGATTTGCGTGCTTGCTACCTTGTGGGCAACATTGCTGGCAGTGCTGCTGACCGTGTTGCTGGCTTGGCGTCAGACGATGCAGGCTTTCGTACTGGCTTTCGTACTGGCATCCAGTAAATAAATATGGAACTGGCCATTATTATGGCTGTACAACGTCGAAGAAAGGCAATTGCCTTATTTCTAATTATTAATCAATTACGACGGAACCAACGTCACCGACCGCGAAAATAATAACGTAACTTCTTTCACATAACCTTAACCTCAGACTGTGTCTTGATTGGCTCTCGCAATGAGCCAGCACAGGACTATGCAAGAAAAATAGCACCTGTTCTATCACAGAAATCTAGCAGATCAGTCAGCAGCGTGACCAGCAGACATACAATTTTCTAGCCTAGCAGACAGCAAGAGTGCCAGCACAGGCGCACGCAAGTAATCCAGCAGACAAAATAGCACCGTGTGCCGCTGGCTTTACACAGTGTTGCCTGTGTACGTTGCTGGAAAGCACCCATGTCTTCCTACACCCAAAAAGTGGCTTCCCTAAAGGCGCGGATCCAATGGAGATTCGTAAGCCTAACCGTAATGTCCGTAACCGTAAAAATCGCCCTCCTATCGTCTACAATGGCAGCCTATGTAACGTAACGTAAAGAACCGTAAACTCATACGCGAATTCATGTTTGAATTGATTCTAACCTCTATGCTAATTTAACTTTTACAAAGTGCAAAAATTCGCATTACTAATGGATATTCACCGTGTTTAAAAGAACAACTCTTGTGGCTATTAACTTGGCTACAATAATTCTGCAATTATTGCGAAAAGAAAGGTTTTTAAAACAAAAATATTGAGTTCAACCAATGTGTTTTATTACATTAGTGGAAGCAAAAATGTCATTTTCATACTCTTCCAGTTTATCAAAGACAGTTTTTCAAGTTTACTTATAGAATGTAACTCAATCTAACCTTTCTTCGTTACCGTAACGCCCGTAACGTAAAAGTTCAAATATACCAACTTTTAAGTATTACGGTTACGATCTTATGCATGGTTACGCTTACAAATCTCCATTGGACCCGCGCCTTAAGAGCACAAAGTCGACTTTAAGTCGACTCTCACCAAAAGTGATTTGGCAGAAAAGTCGACTTTTTTAAGGACAAAAGTCGACTTCAAATCGACTTGAAGTCTGCGAATGTCTCAAAATCCGCCGATTAAAAGCCGACTTTGCGTCATAACGAAAAGCCGACTTTTCGTCAACTTTTAAGGTCAGGTTACAGTCAACTTTCTACGCAGTTCAAAATCGGGAATTTTGAATGGGAATTATATATAATTCACGAGAACTCTTTCTCATCTTTTATAGGATGAGTTGAACATCTATTATCTACACATAATCTTAATAATATATTTGAAGGTTAGGCGGGTATGATACACATATACAATATATTCAACTCGTCCTATAAAAGATGAGAAAGAGTTTCGTGAATTATCCAAACGTCAAAAGATCGACGTATTTCTTTGCTTTATCGTCGTAATAATTTTGAAACTCCTGTTTCAAATAATGATAGTGGTGGTGACATTCTTCCTGGGTCATCTGCGGTTCATGGTATTAATGAAAATTTAGTTAATGACTTGGCGGACGTTTGAGAAAATCTTCAACAACCAAGCAGCAACTGAGAACGCCTTCAAAGAATTCGTCGATTTCAAAACTGTAGAATTTTATATTACTGGAATAAATAAACTTGTTTTTTGTTGGCAAAATGTATAAATTTTAATGGTTCTTATTTCGATTAATTAAGTTTATTCTAAGCTGAGATATGTGCATTTAAAGTTAAAAGTTGAAAACCGACATTATTATTGCACCAACCTAATAATTATTACTCTAATTACTTGTTCAGTGGACTAGGCCTCCTGGGGAGACCACTAAAAAAAAAAAACGCATCAACAATAGTACCCCATGGGCGATAAGGACTATTGCAATCGAATAAAAGAAATTATTTCATATGTATTCACATAGAAAATATCTACAAAAATAAATTACAAATCAAGATTCATATCATAAAAAAATCGACAAATTAACATATGTTGCATTACTATTCTTGAATTGTTATTATTAATTTGTAGAGATATATATGCAGTAGACGTTTGTAGAAAAAAATTTTTAATTTTTCAGTTACAACAAATTGCGAATATATTGTTGTAAATAAATTAATGTTTTTAATCTGTTTTACATTATTTCATATGCGACTTTCTTAAGAAAGAAGAAATTAACTTTTGACTAACTTTTAAAAGCATAGAATAAAATTTTTTTTACAGATAATTTATTCTTTCTTAATGGTAATATAACAAAGATAATATATGCATAAATATATTAACTTTTTTATAAGAAAATGTCTAATAACATCACAATAAAACAATATCATAATATCATGTATGTAAAAACATATACAGAACTTACATCCATCCTACATAAGTAAATGTAAAAACGTAAAAATAAACTAAACATATTCGATTATAAAAAAACTTGTACAATACTGAAACCTATTCTATCGTGTCTCAAATTGAGTATGCAACTTAATTATAACCTACTTGCAAATCTCTGAATGATCCCCACCTCGACGCAACCATTCTTAAAATGACACTTCAAGTTCCCTAACAGTGGAGTTTGGGAACTTCATCAACACGTTCTCTGAAATAATACCAAATTTTTAAAGCTTCTCCTTTTCAAACCCTATCGTGGGTCGGGAATATAGGGGTAGGTTAATTCATGGAATATGTATGAAGAATAAACTGCATATTAAATATTTATACCAATTATAACTTTAATTGCTGTGAGACTAGTTTTAACTCCTACGCGATCCTTTTGACCTGATCAGCACAGTGTTTTTCTCATATCACTTGAGAAAGTATATTTTAGCACATTTTTTAAGTGTTTGGTGTTTCTCCACCAAATCGAAGTACCATGCCTTTCTAAAATTCAAGCAATGCAAAAAGCCATGCAAGTGAGAGTATAAATTAAGTGGTTGTAGAAGCTATGCATTAATAAATGAAAGAACGATGTAATAAGCAAGCAAATTCCAAACAAAGTTGTAGGAGTATGCATTAATAAGTGAAAGAATGATGCAATAAGTAAGCAAATTCCAAACAAAAGAACAGTCACAATAAAAAAAGAATTCTTTTTTCATTGTGACTGTTCTTTTGTTCCGAATTTGCACCTAAAAAGGTTCTGAGGACGTAATATAACCTTAAGGGAGGTTACAGGCGTTTATTTCCACCACCCGGTGGAGCTCCTCCAAAAAAATTACAAACGTACAAAATAAAATTTTACTTACAAAGTCATGTCGTAGTTAATTCAATGTCTTCTTCTAATTTGTTCTCAAACTCTAAGAATTGTTCCAATGTCTGTACTGGCAATTCTGTCACATGTGGGATTTTTTTGCCTGTTAAGCCTTTTGCGTTGACTGATTGTTTCATCATTTTGCAGCAGTAATTAAAGCAATTCCATGAAGTTGGGCGCGGATAGTTTTTTGAACTGTAAAGCATTTTCTTGCCGGCATGCAGCTGTAAATAATAAAATATGAGTATTATACAACTTGAAAGAAGGCAACATTTGTTTTCCTGGCACATATGAATATAGTTTCAAACAGGCCTGTCTAGAAGTTGGGAAAGTTGTACGGACAAAATAGCTTTACAGAGTTTTCTAAAAAGGCCTGTTAGAAAAACTGTATTTGTTTTAACCAGGGTCATTTACATTCTTTTATGTCTATTGAGATAAATCAAGGGAATGAGTAGGAAAATCATGTATTGATTGCAATAACGAAATACTAGTCGGAACATAATTGCCGTAGGAAAAATATACATACCAAAAGGTCCTATCAAATACTGGTATGTTGTTTTATTCTAAGTGCGTTCAGGCTCTCGCTTTTTAGACACAGCCAATGTTATTTTCTCTCCCTTGGGCCAGTACACCATCATTATGTCCAAATATACCCACGTTAATAGCACTGCAGCAGCCCACTCCTCAGTGACCACAACATAATACGTCTCAGTTGTCTCACTCGACATCTTTACAAGGCAACAACTGCAATTATAAAATAAATTTATTTAGAACATACTGAGAGGATCAAACAGTCGGATTCAATTCGGTAATGCCCCTCACCTTTAGGTTATACTGCATATACAGCACAATAATATATAGCAGGCATAAAATTATTATTGTCACGTTTCCGAAGAAATTAATACAACACTCAAAAATGAGATTATAATACAGCAGTTCTCGTTATGTGTGGCGAAGGTCGGATTATAACCCGCCGCTATCCAAATATCCATCGGAAAAGTGTCGATGTCGACCGCTTAAATAAAGCCATGCAAGCACACGATCAGATACGGACTGACACGTGCCGCTGCGAGGTTACAAAATAAAAGTGACTGCTAGAAGTCGACTTTCCATAGACTTTCCGTCGACTTTTCGTCGGCTTTTATAAGTTGACTATTTAGAGGTCGACTTTACGTCGACTGAAAGTCGACTTACAAAAGTCAACTTTCCGCCGACTTCCCGTCAAGTGTGCTCTTAGGGTTCCCTAATTAAAAAAGCTTGTTCCGCGGTACGAAAAGTGTGCTTGCTTGAAAAAAATGATGACTACGTAGAAAAATAAAGTGGCTATATATATATATATATATATATATATATATATAATAGTGTGTATGTGTTTTTTAAACCACTAATACATTTTG
>JASTWR010002017.1:0-28437 GCA_030770355.1 Harpagoxenus sublaevis | reverse complement strand
TGGGCCCCCTATAACATATATAAAAATCATCAAATTCTACGGTCACGTTTCAAAATGGCGCCCGTTTGAAAAGTTTGAAGCCTTATATCTCCGAAACTATAACAGATAGAAGGGTGGACCAGAGGACCAAAATTGTAGGGCTCGTCGAGAACTATAAGATGACCCGGTCGTCCAACCCCAATGACAAAAAAAAATAGTCAAAAAACACTTAAATATTTTTTTCTCGAAAACGTATCGTTAGATTTTGGAACGCCTTTACGTACGTGTAGGGGGGAGGGCCCCCTACAACATATATAAAAATCATCAAATTCTACGGTCAGGTTTCAAAATGGCGGCCGTTTGAAAATTTTGAAGCCCTATATCTCCGAAACTAAAAGGGGTAGGGGGATGAGCCAAAGTTCCACTTGTAGGGGAGGTCAAGCCCTACAACTCGTCCTCAGACACCAAAGCTCCAGCTCCAACCGCTTAGACGCTACAGCGATTTAAAGGCATATCACCTTTTTTTGGCTGTATCTTCAACAGTAATCGTGATATCGACAATCGCCTGTGGCTCCACGCGTTTCACGAGATGCCAAACCAGATGCAACAATGAAAAAATTGGGGCAAGTCTCTAACCTGACCTGACCTGAACTACCCGTACCCCCGAGCCCAAGTCCAACATCGTCCTAACTAAATTTGCTTATTTTCTCCAATCCTGACAAAAAAAAAAAAAAAAGGGGGGGAGGGGGTCAATTTTTATATTTTTCGAGTAAGACTTAGAAAAATTTCATAAATTTTCAAAAATTGATCCAAAATTTGTGGATCCATTATGCGTTTCTCGTCGAGTACTACCCGTAGGAATAGTCTCCCAGAGTCCGATTTTGCCTTCCCTCATTGATACTCGTGCAACTTAGAAAAAAAAAAAAAAAAAAAAAAAAAAAAAAAATCTCAAAAATCGGTCCAAAATTTGCAAGTCCAAAACGCGTTTCTCGACGTTCCCAGTCGACTGGCATAGACAATGTGCGATCGATTCGTCAAAGCCTCTTGTGCGTAGGGACTTTGAAATATTTTTTAAAATTCTCAAAAAACCGGTCCAAAATTTGCAAGTCCAAAACGCGTTTCTCGACGTTCCCAGTCGACTGGCATAGACAATGTGCGATCGATTCGTCAAAGCCTCTTGTGCGTAGGGAATTGGAAATATTTTTTAAAATTCTCAAAAAACCGGTCCAAAATTTGCAAGTCCAAAACGCGTTTCTCGACGTTCCGAGTCGACTGGCATAGACAATTTGGGGTCCATTTTGCAAAGCCTCTGAGCGAAACTTGGAAAAATTTCATTTGAAAATTTTCAAAAATTAATTTCTCGAAAACGTACGTTTAGAATTTGGTACGCCTGTACGTACGTGTAGGGGGGAGGGCCCCCTACAACATATATAAAGGGCATCAAATTCTACGGTCAGAATTCAAAATGGCGTCGATTTGAAAACTTTAGAGCCCTATATCTCCGAAACTATAACAGATAGAGAGGTGGACCAGAGGATCAAAACTTGTAGGGCTCGTCGAGAACTATAAGAACCCCCAGTCGTCCAACCCCAAAAGCAAAAAAATTTAACACAAAATTATTAAAAATAAATTTCTCGAAACGTAGTATAGAATTCGTACGCCTGCGTGTACGTGTACGGGGGAGGGCCCCCTTACAACAATATATAAAAGGCATCAAATCCTACGGTCAGGATTTCAAATGGCGACCGTTTGAAAACTTTTGAAACCCTATATCTCCAAACTATAACAGATAGAGGGGTGGACCAGAGGACCAAATTGTAGGGCTCGTCGAGATCTATAAGAAACCTTAGTCGTCCACCCCCAAAACAAAACCAAAAAAATCAAAATTATTTTCTCGAAAACGTAAGTATAGAATTTTGGTACGCCTTTTGGTGCGTGTAGGGGGGAGGGCCCCCTATGACATATATAAAAATCATCAAATTCTACGGTCAGGTTTCAAAATGGCGGCCGTTTGAAAACTTTGAAGCCCTATATCTCCGAAACTAGAAGGGGTAGGGGGATGAGCCAAAGTTCCACTTGTAGGGGAGGTCGAGCCCTACAACTCGTCCTCAGACCCCAAAGCTCCA
Source organism: Harpagoxenus sublaevis (assembly GCA_030770355.1). Taxonomy (NCBI): domain Eukaryota; kingdom Metazoa; phylum Arthropoda; class Insecta; order Hymenoptera; family Formicidae; genus Harpagoxenus; species Harpagoxenus sublaevis. The sequence goes on along the minus strand of JASTWR010002017.1, from coordinate 26,332 downwards.
GCTCCAACCGCTTAGACGCTACAGCGACTTAAAGGCATATCATCCTTTTTTGGCCTGTATCTTCAACAGTAATCGTGATATCGACAATCGCCTGTGGCTCCACGCGTTTCACGAGATGCCGAAGCAGATGCAACAATGGAAAAATTGGCGCAAACATGGAACCTGACCTGAACTACCCGTACCCCCGAGCCCAAGTCCAACATCGTCCTAACTAAATTTGCTTATTTTCTCCAATCCTGACAAAAAAAAAAAAAAAAGGGGGGGAAGGGGGTCAATTTTTATATTTTTCGAGTAAGACTTAGAAAAATTTCATAAATTTTCAAAAATTGATCCAAAATTTGTGGGTCCATTATGCGTTTCTCGTCGAGTACTACCCGTAGGAATAGTCTCCCAGAGTCCGATTTTGCCTTCCCTCATTGATACTCGTGCAACTTAGAAAAAAAAAAAAAAAAAAAAAAAAAAAAAATCTCAAAAATCGGTCCAAAATTTGCAAGTCCAAAACGCGTTTCTCGACGTTCCCAGTCGACTGGCATAGACAATGTGCGATCGATTCGTCAAAGCCTCTTGTGCGTAGGGACTTTGAAATATTTTTTAAAATTCTCAAAAATCGGTCCAAAATTTGCAAGTCCAAAACGCGTTTCTCGACGTTCCCAGTCGACTGGCATAGACAATGTGCGATCGATTCGTCAAAGCCTCTTGTGCGTAGGGACTTGGAAATATTTTTTAAAATTCTCAAAAATCGGTCCAAAATTTGCAAGTCCAAAACGCGTTTCTCGACGTTCCGAGTCGACTGGCATAGACAATTTGGGGTCCATTTTGCAAAGCCTCTGAGCGAAACTTGGAAAAATTTCATTTGAAAATTTTCAAAAATTAATTTCTCGAAAACGTACGTTTAGAATTTGGTACGCCTGTACGTACGTGTAGGGGGGAGGGCCCCCTACAACATATATAAAGGGCATCAAATTCTACGGTCAGAATTCAAAATGGCGACCGTTTAAATATTTTGAAGCTCTATATCTCCGAAACTATAACAGATAGAGGGGTGGACCAGAGGACCAAAATTGTAGGGCTCGTCGAGATCTATAAAAAACCTTAGTCGTCCAACCCCCAAAACCAAACCAAAAAAATCAAAAATTATTTTCTCGAAAACGTACGTATAGAATTTAATACGCCTGTGTGTACGTGTAGGGGGGAGGGCCCCCTACAACATATATAAAAGGCATCAAATCCTACGGTCAGGATTCAAAATGGCGTCGATTTGAAAACTTTAGAGCCCTATATCTCCGAAACTATAACAGATAGAGAGGTGGACCAGAGGATCAAAACTGTAGGGCTCGTCGAGAACTATAAGAACCCCCAGTCGTCCAACCCCAAAAGCAAAAAAAAAATTTAAAAAAAATTATTAAAAAATAAATTTCTCGAAAACGTACGTATAGAATTCGGTACGCCTGCGTGTACGTGTACGGGGGAGGGCCCCCTACAACATATATAAAAGGCATCAAATCCTACGGTCAGGATTCAAAATGGCGACCGTTTGAAAACTTTGAAACCCTATATCTCCGACACTATAACAGATAGAGGGGTGGACCAGAGGACCAAAATTGTAGGGCTCGTCGAGATCTATAAGAAACCTTAGTCGTCCAACCCCCAAAACAAAACCAAAAAAATCAAAAATTTTTTTCTCGAAAACGTACGTATAGAATTTGGTACGCCTTTGTGTGCGTGTAGGGGGGAGGGCCCCCTATGACATATATAAAAATCATCAAATTCTACGGTCACGTTTCAAAATGGCGGCCGTTTGAAAACTTTGAAGCCCTATATCTCCGAAACTAGAAGGGGTAGGGGGATGAGCCAAAGTTCCACTTGTAGGGGAGGTCGAGCCCTACAACTCGTCCTCAGACCCCAAAGCTCCAGCTTCAACCGCTTAGACGCTACAGCGACTTAAAGGCATATCACCTTTTTTTGGCTGTATCTTCAACAGTAATCGTGATATCGACAATCGCCTGTGGCTCCACGCGTTTCACGAGATGCCGAAGCAGATGCAACAATGGAAAAATTGGCGCAAACATGGAACCTGACCTAACCTGACCTAACCTGACCCCCGAACCCAAGTCCAACATCGTCCTAACTAAATTTGCTTATTTTCTCCAACCCTGACAAAATTTTAAAAAAAAAAAAAAAGGGAAGGGAGGAAGTCAATTTTTATATTTTTCGAGTAAGACTTAGAAAAATTTCATAAATTTTCAAAAATTGATCCAAAATTTGTGGGTCCATTATGCGTTTCTCGTCGAGTACTACCCGTAGGAATAGTCTCCCAGAGTCCGATTTTGCCTTCCCTCATTGATACTCTTACAACTTAGAAATATTTTCAAAAATTCTCAAAAAAAAAAAAAAAAAAAAAAAATCGGTCCAAAATTTGCAAATCCAAAACGCGTTTCTCGTCGAGTACTACCCGTGGGAATAGTCTCCCGGAGTCCGATTTTGCCTTCCCTCATTGATACTCTGACAGAACTTGGAAAAATTTCATTAAAAATTTTCAAAAATTAATTTCTCGAAAACGTAGGTATAGAATTCAGTACGCCTGTGCGTACGTGTAGGGGGGAGGGCCCCCTACAACATATATAAAAGGCATCGAATCCTATGGTCAGGATTCAAAATGGCGACGGTTTAAAAAAAAAAAAGAAATTTGAAGCTCCATATCTCCGAAACTATAACAGATAGAGGGATGGACCAAAGGACCAAAAGTGTAGGGCTTGTCGAGGACTATAAGATGCCTCAGTCGTCCAAACCTCAAAACAAACAGAAAACAAGAAAAAAATTTTAAAAATACTTAAAAATTATTTTCTCGAAAACGTATCGTTAGATTTTGGAACGCCTGTGTGTACGTGTAGAGGGGTGGGCCCCCTATAACATATATAAAAATCATCAAATTCTACGGTCACGTTTCAAAATGGCGCCCGTTTGAAAAGTTTGAAGCCTTATATCTCCGAAACTATAACAGATAGAAGGGTGGACCAGAGGACCAAAATTGTAGGGCTCGTCGAGAACTATAAGATGACCCGGTCGTCCAACCCTAATGACAAAAAAAAATAGTCAAAAAAACACTTAAATATTTTTTTCTCGAAAACGTATCGTTAGATTTTGGAACGCCTTTACGTACGTGTAGGGGGGAGGGCCCCCTACAACATATATAAAAATCATCAAATTCTACGGTCAGGTTTTAAAATGGCGGCCGTTTGAAAACTTTAAAGCCTTATATCTCCGAAACTAAAAGGGGTAGGGGGATGAGCCAAAGTTCCACTTGTAGGGGAGGTCGAGCCCTACAACTCGTCCTCAGACCCCAAAGCTCCAGCTCCAACCGCTTAGACGCTACAGCGACTTAAAGGCATATCACCTTTTTTTGGCTGTATCTTCAACAGTAATCGTGATATCGACAATCGCCTGTGGCTCCACGCGTTTCACGAGATGCCGAAGCAGATGCAACAATGGAAAAATTGGCGCAAACATGGAACCTAACCTGAATTCGCTACATCTCGCCAATCCTGACAAAATAAAAATGGAAATTAGTAAAAAAAAAAAAAAAAAAACCAACATGGTTCTACGTGAAGAGATTTTTCACGATTCGAACTTTGGTCATGGTCCCACCCCTCCAGCTCACCTCCAACTTGGGGCTGTTTTTGGGAAATTTTGTTTTTGACTGTAGCGTCTAAACGATTGGACCTAGAAGATTGGTGTCTGAGGACCGAATGTAGTCCTCGTTGAGCCCGATCGATAGAGCCCGCGCCCATCCCTCCAGCACCCTCCGTTTAGAAGTTATAAATTTTTTAAAATTTTCAAAAAAAAAAAAAAAAAAATAACGGTCTCATGTAAAGAGATTTTTCATGATTCAAACTTTGGTCACGGTCCTCCCTCTCCAGCTCACCCCCTTCGAGGGGCTGTTTTTGGCAAAATCTGTTTTTTCGTTGTAGCGTTTAAAGAGTTGGAGTTAGGGGATTGGGGTCTGAGGCAAAGTTGTCGTACTGGAGAAGAACTATCCATCTACCCAGGTCCCATCCCTCAATCACCTTCCGTTTAGGCTCTGTATACTTGTACGAAGGGGTTGAATCGAAATTTTTCAAAGTTCCGCTTAGAGGCTTTGCAAAAGCGATCCCAAATTGTCTATGTCAGTCGACTCGGAACGTCGAGAAACGCGTTTTAGACGCACATATTTTGGACCGATTTTTGAGAATTTTTGAAAATATTTCCAAGTTCCACGAGTATCAATGAGGGAAGGCAAAATCGGACTCTGGGAGACTATTCCTACGGGTAGTACTCGACGAGAAACGCACAATGGACCCACAAAATCTCTTCACGTAGAACCATGTTGAATTTTTTTTTTTTTTAATTTTCAAAAATTCATAACTTTCAAACGGGGGGTGGTGGAGGGATGGGCCCGGGCTCATTCGATCGGGCTCGACGAGGACTACATTCGGTCCTCAGACACCAATCCTCTAGGTCCAATCGTTTAGACGCTACAGCTAAAAAACCAAATTTCGCAAAAAACAGCCCCTAGATAGAGGTGAGCTGGAGGGGTGGGACCATGACCAAAGTTTGAATCGTGAAAAATCTCTACATAAAACCATGTTGAATTTTTTTTTTTTTTAAATTTTCAAAAATTCATAACTTTCAAACGGGGGGTGGTGGAGGGATGGGCCCGGGCTCATTCGATCGGGCTCGACGAGGACTACATTCGGTCCTCGGACACCAATCCTCTAGGTCAATCGTTTGGACGCTAGCGCCAGAAAACCGATTTTTTCGGAAACAGCACCTCGAAAGGGGGTCCGGAGGGGGGGGACACCTATGTCAAAATCCGAGTCGTAAAAAATCTCTTCGGAATCCGGTGAAAACTCAACTTGAAAAATCCTGCACCCTTCCCATAACTGTATGTTTTGTATACACATAGTATACATGGAAAACATTATGTATTTTTAATGACAATATATACATGTTATTAAAAATATATGTTTTAGAATAAATGACGCGCGCTTTGTATTAATCTATTATATGTGGAAAGAAGACAAATGGCGCGCTCATAGCGCGCGCTTGTAGTGTTCTAGTAAAGTTATACAAATAATGAGGTATATTAAACGAGGAAAGTTACATGTAGACAAGCTTTAAATTCTATCAAGGCTACTCACAGAAGAATTAATCCATGTATTATTGTTTGCATTTTGATATTTATTTTGATTTTCTATTTGCAAATTCTTAATAATAAAGTTATAAAAAAATGACGTATGGTAAACGAGGAGTTGCAAGTAGACAAGCTTGAAATTCATTAAAGCTACTCGTAAAAGTATTAATCAATGTATTATCGATTGCATATTTATATTTAATTTGATATTTTGTTTGCACATTTCTACTAATAATAATAAGTTATAATAAAATAACGTATGATAACAAAATGTGTTACAGTAGCCACGCTTGAAATTATATCACAGTTACTCACAAAGGAATTAATTATTGTATTATGGTTTGCATTTTAATATATATTTTGATCTTCTGTTTGCATATTCCCAATAATAAATATTAAAAAAAAAAAATAACGTATGTTAAACGAGGAGAGTTACAGTAGCCAAACTTGAAATTCAACTAAAGCTGCTCGTAAGAGTATTAATTAATGTATTATCGTTTGCATATTTATATTTAGTTCGATATTTTGTTTTTGCACATTTATAATGATAGAGTTATAATAATATAACGTATGGTAAACAAGGAGAGTTTCAGTAGACAAGCTTGAAATTCTATTAAAGCTACTCACGGAGGAATAAATAAATGTATTATTGTTTGCATTTTAATGTTTATTTTGTTCTTTTGTTTGCACATTTTCAATAATAAAGTTATAAAATATAACGTATGGTAAACGAGAAGAATTAAAATAGACAAGCTTTAAATTCATTAAAGCTACTCGTAAGAGTATTGATCAATGTATTATCGATTGCATATTTATATGCATAAGTAACCGAAATAGTGAGTTGTCGGATTTACGTTACATTTTCCAATAGAGATAAAATTGTTTATCATACAATCTAACAATTTACGATAATTTATAAATATCTTTTCATTTATTTGCTTCTTTGACTTTGAATTTTCGACATATATGTTTATTATATTCAAAAGTTTGCTGCAGTACGCAATGGAATGTCCACAATTATCTTATGATATAAAAAGAGACGATAACTTACCATGGTAGTGATTCACGCTACATTGAAGTACTTGCCCATGAGTTCAGAGGGTCTAGTGTTTAATTCTAAATATGCCAATATGGCGCAGATCTATTGAGATCCATCAGAGTATCATAATCAGAGTATCAGACCCTGATCGGACCATCAACGACTGTCAACGACACGACACTTCGATCATCACAAAAAAAGTGTTATTATTGTACATAACCAACTAAGCGTAATGTCCTGTCAAATTAAAGGATTAGCAAACATACCAGACGTGGATAGTGTTAAAGAATTGCTTTATTGTGATACTGTTAGCAAATGTGAGTTCTTCTTAATTTGATACGATATTAAGTATAATATGCATTTGGATTTATCAGTATATTTCTTTCAGTCGAGCACATATATCGAGCGATGAATTACCTCTCCAAGACTGTGCTATATCACTATCGTCGCTTGGAGATGGACTTACAATTGCTTGGAACACAAGGATAATTATATTTGTTTGTAGGTGCAAATCTTATATAGTATCATTTACGCGTTTGTCGTAAAAAGATATATATATATATATATATATATATACGTGCACATGTATATGTGCAGAATTATAGAACTTTTAATGTTTTTAATGTTTGTTGATTGCGAGATGGGATTTGCAAGAATTAGACGAGGTAAAAAATAAGTTCCATGTAACATGGCACAAAGACGTGACGAAAGAAGCAAAGTATGTACCATTGTCAAAAGTTTACTACATTATTTATACTACAATAATACTTTTTAAATTATAATGAGGGCTATTTTCAGTGAATGGGTAACATCAGTTATATATGCTTATCTTTGATATCCTTGGGAAAGGCTGCCAGTCCAGATTGGACCTGTATAGCTGTTGGATATAATACAGGATTTGTTAGATTCTACACGAAAGTAAGAGAGTATTAATTTCTTCTTTTACTATTGTATTATTCGCTCTCGTCGATTTATTACGTTATTATTCTGTTTTTATCAGGCAGCTGGTGCATTGCTCTTGGAAGAGCAAATCCATAATGAGCCAGTTTTAGGAAAAAGTGTCAATTGTTTTGCTTACCCAAACATGCTGGGAATGCTGGCTCTAGTGAACAAGTTCATATTTTATACAGCAGTGGTGTTTTTGTATATTAAAATGTATGTATATTGTTGCTTACTGCTTTCATTGTCTCTCGCTTAAGATTACAATGTGATTTAATTCTGTTTTTGTTTTTTACAGTTTAAGCGAATTGCAATGACTTGACACCAGTTACAAATTTGTCTAATATAAGATGGACGTTGAAAAATGAAGACGTTACAAACGATTTACAAGTATTGATTGATACAACGTCGATAAACAGCTTTCATCGCTTAATGACACTTTCGATATGCGGTGGATATAACGCAACGTACAGATCGAAAGAGTGCGCCGCAACATAATTTTTTCATTGCGACAGGAAAACGACCATTTATAGGATTCCATTATACAGTGGAATTTGGTAATGCTGTCTGGCGCTGTCGGATGTTGTCATTGCTGTGGTAAGCAAACTGGCTAACGCTATCACGGTACTGTTGTACCGTAAGTGCTTTTTGTACGCCGTATAATTTCCGAGAATGGCAACTTTCCAATTAATTTAATTTAATGCGTTAAAATTTATTTTTTCTCAGTTGGTTTTGTGGAAATTCCAAGAATGCGACATCTGAAGCGTCGAAAGGTATTAGCCATGAATTCATAGAGACAATGACATATCAATTTGGTTTAAGCGATTTGTCGACGAGAGAAGGTGATTGCATCGTTTGTAGTCCCAACAAGATGTTTTCGATAATATTGGACGCTATGGATAGTAATTCTCGTAAATAATAAAAAGGGTATAGCTTTGAGGATGTGGATAGGATATCGCAATTTGTCAGTGTGTGGTTGGATTGAAGTCGTCGAGCAGAGAGAGAGAGAGAGAGAGAGAGAGAGAGAGAGAGAGAGAGAGAGAGAGAGAGAGAGAGAGAGAGAGAGAGAGACAGAAAGAGATCGTGGAATACGCATAAATGTTGATAAATCTGGACGTAAAGCTTTCTTCAGCACCGACCTGTTTTTAGTTATTTACGCACCAAAGAAAGATATTTGGAACAAGGTCCAGTGATCACTATACATTCACCGCTACCAAAAATGGACAGTAAGTCGGTATCTATCGCTCTGCAGTCATCTGCTTTCTACTTTTCTCTTCCGCTCTGTTCTCTACTTTCGTCTCATATGTTTCTTTCGTGTGAAATCATCCGTCTGATGTACTCGTCTCTTGCAGATTTACTGTAAATTAATTATGGTTTTCTTGGCGCGAATAACAGTGCCATTTTATCGAAGAATAAAGCGCATTATTCTTGTGTATTTATCGATTCACTTGGAGGATTAAAAGAGATTTGTTCCATTTCGCTTTGCGCTTAATAGCAAAAACGGAAAACGGGCACGCGACATACATCTACTTAGAAAACTGAGAGAAGAGGATTTTAATGAGGCAAAATTAATTTCCAAACTTGCTAATACTTATCTTTGTGAGTTTGGAAACGAATCAAGTTTGGGTACAGACAATATAAAGGTTTTGATGAATAGCATATTTTGCCAGACGCTTATTTGCTCGCTGCGACTGTTTTGTAGTAAAACGAGGTATGTGCAAAGCGCACGTTCCATAAAACGTCCTGCGCTATATATAGTACGTGTAGTATTACAATAATATTACAAACAGTAATACTACTAACAGCAAACCATACGAATGTTTTGTTAATATCTTACAGTAGAAGAAGGAAAAGAAAAAGAAGAGAATGGAGCAGAAAAAGATGAAGAATTGGAGCCTACCGCCAAGATGTTTTGTCAATTGATAATGCATCAGTTGCAACCGTGGTTGCAACGAATAATTACATTTTATAAATATGTCGTCTAAACTTGATATATACCATCCGAATGCGATATTGCACCAGTGGATGACGCAACGAGTGCTAAAAATTTATCTTTGACTTTTTGTTAACTTCGGAACGAGAAGTAAACCGTGTTACCAAATTAGCTAAAATGTTGAGCAACTTTAGAGGTGGTGACGTTTCGGCAGAAACTCAAACTAAAGTCTAAATTAAGGATGAAAATGTGTTCTTTGATTTTCTATCGTGCTTCGCGAATTGGGAACTTCGAGATTGATTGGATTACGACAAGATGTAAAGGAGGAAAATGTACACGAGATTTGTAAGTATGCTACATGTACAAATTCCAACAAGACAATCGAATAAATCTACAATAAGTGGTGGTACAGTTTCAACAGTTACGAAGAAACTCAATGACATTGTAAAAGAATTATTGCAAGATCGCTGCTATGCCGAGTTGATGACAATAATATATAATGAAAATGGCTGGTGCATTGAATGTTTGTGCTTCTTCTATTATGAATATGGTAGCTGTCAGAGATATGAGTCAGCGTTTACCAGAAACCGAAGAAGCCATGTTACAAATACCGCATATGTTACTATAAGGCTAACTTTGTTGAATATGGCAAAGCTCTTTTAGACATTATGCAGAAATATGCGAACAGAAAGAACAGATACAATACTCGCGTATAATATAGTGCAAAGTAGTACTTTATATTATTGATTGTTTCATTATTTTTAGTATTGTTAAATGAGAATGATGAAGAACAGAATAGCGATAATGACGGAACACTTGAGATGACAATAATTCTAATTACTCTTACGTCAGTATAGTAGTGTACTAAAGCAATTGTGGCGAGAAATGAAAGATTGGCAATAGATTTGACAGTACTAATAAAAAGTGTAAACGGGGTGGCTCAAGGTAATGTAAGAAGAGATGTGTATGTGTGCATATGTGGATCACCTCTCTTATTACACATTATATCATACATTACACCATGGTGGAAGTATACTTCCATCATGCATTACACATTATTGTGTTACACATACATATAACGTGATAGTTGCGTACGCTAGTAAAAAAAAAACACATGACTACATTTTTCCGCTAACTTATACAATGCACATAGAGGGGAAAAAGTTCGTCAAAATTGCCTAATTGATTTTTTCCGTTTATGATAAATTATTATGATGGCGTTTGCGATAGTGCATAGATACGATACATATCTTGGGATACGCGTTATCCGAAGCTCTATATAGCGTTATAGTCATTTTATTGAATAAAACAATTTCAAAAACACTTGCAAAATTATGTCATAAAATTTGGCTTCTACGTAATCATCAGACATGTAATGTAAAGTAAATTTTTTGTAATAAAATGCTTTTTAAGACATGTTGAAATTCCGTTAAACCTGACATTTGGATAAATAAAATAGATCTATGTCATTGTCTAAAATCAATCAAATAAAAAAGCTAGGAATTGTTTCAACTCGTGTCAAAGTTTCATGCGCAATAAATCTAAGCAGAAAAAATTAATGATTATTTGTTATTTGTCATATATGTATTTATTTGTAACATGTAATAATACATATGTTACATGGTAATACATCACATGGGACATGAGTTACTCGGGATAGTCGCCGTGAGGCTAGAACTATAAGCCTGAGTGACTCATTGTTACATATAATTACATTACATGTGTAATAAGTCACTGGGCCTTGGGCCTTGGGCTACTAATAGTACTAATTACACATGGTTTCTTTTTGTAGTTTGCTCGGAAAATAATTACACATGATAATTGATATTACAAGAGCGGTTATGGGCGCACTTTAAGCTGTCACCTTATTTTGAAGCGCCTCTATGCCCACAAAATGTGAACATTGAACTACGTAGCCAATATTTATAAATCCCGTAAATAATATCCACGATTTTGTGGTTCTCTTCCGTGCTATGTTTACTATTTCTTTTTTATTCTTTTTGGAAGAAAATAAAAAAATCGTTAATATAACACGGAAGAGTCCACCCCAATAGTCTAGACTAGAGTCCCCACTTCTATCCCCACCAAGCGATCAGAAGAAAGAGAGAGGTTTCCCAGTGAGGCTATGTCTGAACCGTCTACTTTCCCACGCGTGCTCTTAGGGGCCGGTCTATCTATATAAGCCTATGATTGTATGTATTATATGTTATACATATATGATACAAAGAGACGATAACTTACCATGGCAGCGATTCACGCTACATGTAAGTACTTGTCCCTGAGTTCAGAGGTGCTAGTGTCTAATTCTCAAAATCTCAACATGGCGCAGATCAAACAACGACACGACACACGACACTTCATCACAAAGGAAAAGATATACGGAAGGCTGTATATCTAGTTATATACGTCTATATTTTGATTGATATATATGTATTACGTTCAAAGCAGGTAACCTATTACTGTAGTCGATAACGTTCGACGATCTTGTCGGTCTTGTCGCATCGGTTGCGTGCAGTTGCCCCTCTCCTCCCCCCCCCCCCCCCGAAAGTGCCTGTTAAACGTATGAGTGTTAGAACAGTGTATCCTGAACAAAATTATTCGTAGCCTTGGCATCTTCTGATTTCTGTGGTGCTTCCGCTTCTCCCTCGAGGTCCGATCATCGCTCGTGACAGAAAGGCTCGAGGTAAACTTCTTCCTGGGAATGTTGAAGGATTCGCTTATCGTTCGAGCATCCTACCAAGAGGTGGGTAAGTTTAGCTTATGATCTTCTACATTATAAGTGAAAACGGAGAAGTATGTGTGTATGTATGTAAGTGTGCGTATGTGGATACGTACGTTACGAATTCAAGTTCAGCGCGCGCGCGTGTGTGCACGTGTGTGTGTGTGTGTGTTGTGTGTGTGTGTGTGTGTGTGTGTGTGCGTGCGTGCGTGCATGCGTGCATGCGTGGGCGCGCATCCTTTAAATGCATCAAAAAGCGTGAAGAGTATTTCGTTGTTCCTCTTCGCATCACGCCATCTTAACTCGAGAATACTTAGTTACCTTCTTTATTTGTGGAATGTTGTTTTTGGTTTTACTCTCGGTTTTACTCTCGGTTTTACTTTACTATTTTCACAGAACATATAATCGAGTAAATATATGTATATAGATAATGTTCTCAAATACTAATAAATTATAGAACAATCAGTATATAATATATAATATGTAATATATAATTAATAACTCACGATCAATTGAGGTGTAAAAATTACCCTACGTCCTACGTAATCGTTTACGCAAGAAATTAAGTGTGACCATTCCCATTAAAAACTTCTCAGAAATGCAAGCCTGTTTTTTTCTTCAAAAGAAAAACTAGTGTGCTCTTACTTTTTTGTATATTGCAAAAAGTGCTGTTGAAATAAACAGACGTCTAGCACATTAACACAGTTTTTCCAAAAATGTTTGCTTTTATCTGTCTAAACGATAAATGTATTTGTTTCTCAATTTGCTTTTTTCTTATATACGTGACACGATTTTGCTTTAAAAAAATTTTAAAGTTACAGATAAATCCTAAATTGAAAATTTAACACAGCCGGTATCCTTATTTTTGTAAACAATATTGTTTTTTTTTCAATTTAACTTTGTAGCGCCCAAGTTGCACTAATGAAACATTCACAATTACGATCCCTATCCAGTAAAAATTTTATTGGTATGGATAATAATTTGGCGCGCCCATAGGGTAAGTGTTGCACTAGTGCAACTGTGAGCGTTACAGGGTTAAGGTAAAAAAGGCATTATTGAGATAACTTAAGGCTCCTGCTGGCTCGATTGCCACGTCCGCGTTGACAGTACACACAGCGTCACACCTGGCAAAATTATGAACTAAAAGGCGTGAAAAATGACGTTAAAAAGCTAAATTATTCTTGCGATTTACAACGTTATTTTTTGTTTTAGTGCAGTGTTTTTATATTTTAAACAATTGTTGTAGTGTTGTTTTAGTACACATTTTGACATTAACAAAAAAATTTTTTATACAAAGATATTGATCGTTAATATGAAATGTTTAGCGATATTTACAACGCCTTTTTTCATCCTCGTACACTCTAGCGTGCGTAATTTGTGTCTGTAACAAAAAAACAAAAACATTTCTTAATTTTCATGTAATTACCTTCTGTGAACCTCGATGTGAACCTAAAAAACTTTTTAAATATCGAAAATTAAACAAATTGTGAGACTTTGAAGAAAAAGTTTCACTTCAGTTTTTCTTCAAAATCTCACAATTTGTAATTTTTGATATTTAAAAAGTTTTTTAGGTTCACATAGAAGGTAATAACATGAAAATTAAGAAATGTTTCGGTTTTTTTGTTGCAGACACAATTTACGCACGCTAGAGTGTACGAGAATGAAAAAAAAGACGTTGTGAATATCGCTGAACATTTCAAATTAAAGATCAATATTTTTGTATAAAAAAATTTTTTTGTTAATGTCAAAATGTGTACTAAAACACCCCAGAAGTTTAGAAAAGATTCGTTTTATTGGAGCCGAGAAAAAAAATCGCAAAAATTATTTTTTTTCAAGCGTTCTATAGCAGGTTCCCCCCTTAAACCGGAAATTTTCCTAGAAGAAAAAACAAATTTTTATCTCATCCGGTTTAAATTACGATGTATATGGATGCACATTTTCTTTATTTTATATTGGTAGCAATGACGTAAGATATCAGTTATGAGATGAAAATAAGTATTGAGAAACAGATTAATCTTTCGATTTTCCATCCAATTCGTTGGCTCATTAAACAGGCTTATTTCAGAGCTATCATATAAAAAATAAATGCTAAAAGCACGTGAAAATCAACCAACGACTCCTTTTCCCACTTAGCTCACTTTGCACCTTGATGATAGCCGCGTTTGCCTCATGTAACGTTGTGCTTCTCGGCGGTGAGGAAACGGGAACGGTCGTGTGATATCTGCATCATATTGGAGCGAATATGGCAATGCGAATATCGATCCTAGCGTCTCTCAGCAAGACCGGCTTGGTTTCGAGGTCACCGGGACTTGTGAGCCTCACTCTCGATCTCATTAATCTATTTGACCGTACTACACCCTATGAACTACCAGTGATTACATTTAAAATGCATTTGTGTCTAAATATGTAAATATTATGATTGGATTTGATAAAATCAAAAGTTATTTATGCAGATCAGACAAATTTTATGGATAATTTTTATATAGATATGTGTAGTTCGGTTTTATAAGTATCTTAAATCTTACAATATATTATTTGTAATCGCGTTTGTTTACTGCAAGCAAATTTCAAATATCAGATTAGAGGCCAAGTCCTGTTTTCAACAGTCGAAAATTTTTCGATTAAACATTATATTCTTTTAACGCATTACAATGAAAATCTCAAATATTTATACAAATGACAAATGACCAAGCTTTGATTGTTATATTGTATATTCTGTATTTGTCTCGAAAATGGAAAGAGATCAAAGATTCGAAAATTCTTTCTCTTGGGATAAAAGACATTTTTTTGTCCGCCGCGCTGCTGAGTTTTGCAAAAATTCCTAATGATAAATTCATAGATTTTTTAATACTCTTGTCTTTGTTTTAAAAAATTGTTGGAAGTGATCTTTTACAACAATACCACACTTAACATTTAATATCTTCATAAAATAAGATCTTTCATCGTTATCTAAAAAGTAGTCACACTTATCAAAAAATTTATTGTTATTTATATGTGCTATATACCTACATGGTGTTTCCTAACATGTGGGGAACTTAAGCAGTGGATAGGAGGATTACAAAAAACAATAAAATAAGTTTATATGTCTTATTTGATCTTGTGTCCGAGTTATATAGTCATTTTTGTGTTCCGCAGGAATTTACAGCTGCTTACTTTCATAAAAAGTGCTTGAAATGGCCATATATTCGGTTTGTATTTGTAAAAAGTGCTTAATATCTCCTGAATATTTCCCGACTTCGTTGCTTTTACACATTCTATTGATTGAGTTTAGGTGTATTGCAGGTGCATTGATTGAGTATAGACGTCTTGCTTCGGCTGAATTACAATCGGCAAGTCCATACTTACATCAAATGCATGTCTGCCATTTCCTGATTTGAATACTTATTCATTCTTACTCACTTAACTATTACTTTTAACGGACAGCAAATTAATGAATTATTAAGTGCTTCTAGCAAGAGAACAAACTGAAGTGAGTAAACTCCGAGGTAAACTCAATCAATAGAATGTGTGAAATCAACAAGGTCGGCAAATATTCGAGAGATATTGAGCATTGTTTACAAATACAAACCGAATATGACCATTTTAAGCACCTTTTATGAAACTAAGCAGCTGTGTACTAGAGCACAAAAATGGCTATAACTTGGAAACAAGATCAAATAGGACATAACATATGTTTATATAAACTGTTTTTATTTTTTTGTATTTTTCTATCCACTGCTGAAGTAGGTCCTACATGTTAGGAAACATCCTGTATATTGTATTCTTGATTTTAGTGTCAAAACCATTTAATAAAAAAATACTTTTATAACGCAAGAAGAAAAGTTATTTTATATATTTTCGTTATATACAACTTATTTATTTTTTACTATTTACGTTGCGTCAAATTCATGCAATTACAAGACCTGTGTTAAGCTTTTATCGGTTTTCACCTTGATTTTTATACCTACTAAATAAACCTTTAATTTTATCAATCTGCTTTCGAAAGTCAAAGAGGTATGAATCTAATCATTCAGGGCTAATCATTTGGTGGAACAAATAATGAACGAAATAACATATAGAAATCTAAATAATAGAAATTTTATCAATAACACAACATTATGTAACTTACTGCAAAGTTTGAAATTATAGTGGAACACTATACTCGAACTCGAAATACTCGCGATATTCAAGACGTTCCAATTTGGAGCTGTCTATTAATTTCCGAATTACGTTACATAAGTCGCCCCAGACAAGAACCCTTATTTATAATTACATATGATTTGCAAATATAAATAGTCTTGCAATCTCAATGTAGGTGTTAGTGTTTTTAATTACATGCTTATAAGACGAAATATAACTTTATGTATTGTATACATAATTATTTCAATAATAACAATTTACAATAATAAACATGCAACATTAATGTACGATTAAATTTAATCAATCTGCTTTCGAAAGTCAAAGAAATATGAAGAGCTAATCATTTTGTGGAACAAATAGCGAACAAAATAACATATAGAAATCTAAATAATGGAAATTTTATCAGTAATACAATTCTATAACTTAAATCATATAACATAATCATTACCTTTTGCAATACGAGATGTGTTGAGAATGTTTCTATATTTGCTTTTCTCTCAAGATACATACATTTCGATACATTACGAACAATGATTACGAGAAAGTATAGATATTCAAATATTTTACCATTACGAGAAAGTAGATATTTCAATATTTTCTACTTTAATTCTGGTTTTATTTTAGTCTTATAATTATTTTGATTATATTATTGGAGCAAAATTTTGTCGAATCCAACGCTTTTATTGTCACATTGAAATAACCAATAGTGATTATAATTAGCACATTGAGCAAATACAAGCAAATTTATCTTGTACGATAGCGCACATTATTACGTTGAATGTAGGCCGAGTAACATTAGTCTTCTGGTTTCTCCGTCTTACCGATTTTACTTTTTCCCTTCTCTCGTGTCTCAGTCGGATGAAAATAGTATAGCAGAAACAGGCTAAGGCCAGCGATCTAGACGCGGTCAATCTTACAAATAAAAGATGGATGAGGATATAGAATTTAGTTCCAAAAGCAATTATTTATAACTATAAACAGAGTACTTTAGAAACTTTAATTTTTTAAGATGAAAAATCAAACAATCATACTTGTTCTTGCACATAATTCCATTATTTATAAGTAATTGCAGCAAGTCTTATTGTCAGACACGCAATTACATCGCAACGTTTTAAACGCGCAGCATCTCTTAATCGTACGAGTGAAGAGTTTATGATGCAATCGTTTTGAAGATTAAATAGGAATGCTGATTAGATATCATCGGAAGGAAACATCGCCTTATTTGTTTATGAACACCGTATTATTTGTACGCGTACATAGTTATGCTACGACGAGAAGTATTTGCAGTCAATTTAAGCAGGTCGGGGACCCTACGGATGGTGCCACAAACCACCTCTTTCGCGACTCCTCCTCTTACATCTCAAGCTTTTCGCGGTGAAACGCTTTGGGTTAACAAACGCGTCAGTGAAGTCTAGACCGTGATTCAAGTAACTCGATTGATTGCCCTTTCGTTATGTACGTCGTAATATGGCTAGTGATAGATCGTTTGAATTTAAATTTGTCATATATTGTTACCTTTCTCATCATTTTCCTGATATATATAATACGTATCTCAGAATAATGTATAGCAAAAATATCAAGTCATATCAAGACATATAGTTGTCGATGAGTATCGGTACGATTCTGAGCTCCTTGATCACATGTGTCATATATCTTCCGATATTGAATGGGTTTTTCAAAATATAAAAAATTTCTATCTTATATCATGTGACCGCATCAACGGCAACTTTAAAGTTTTTGATCTTAGTTTACATTTTGGGCTGTTTGCTTTAAATTAAAAGAAAAATATTTAACTTTACCTTCGATAATACGACAGTGACTTATAAGCGATTATTAATAGCAATGTTATATTGTTTCTAAGTTAGAAAAATTATAGTATACTACTAATTATATTACGTACATTTTTTGTGACGTATCTATAATTTATTATTAAATAATTTATTATTACAATAATTTATTTAGTTTATTATTAAATAATTTTACTGATATTTTTTTTATTCAAGAAATTTTATTGTTTCTGTTTAGTTATTTCTTGTGTTTAGAATTGCAGCAACTGCAGTATTTTACGCGTAACAAACGTAAGTGGCAAAAGGTATACTTGAAAAATTGACTGCTAATGATATATCTATGTATATGAAAATACGGTTTGTAACAGTAAAGTGAAGTATAGATTGTTTGATATAAAAATGATTTTAGAAGAGCAATAATTTAATTTCATATACATGTATATATAATGTGTATTAGGGTGTCCGTTATTTGACAATTTTTAAAATTTTTATGGGATTCCCTCTAACTTTTTAGTTGGTAAAAGAAGAAAAATTTGGAGACTAAGTAAAACATAATACGATGAGTCTACTCTGGGAGAAAAATATACAGTTAAGCAACCCATTTTGGTGGCCAAGACTATAGTAATCAAATTATTTGGATTGCTCGTAACTCTAATTTTACGTAACCTCATATTTGGACTAGAAATACGTCATCAAAATGATGACGTCAGAGGAATAATATCAGTTAAAAACCTAAAAATTGACTTAAGCAAGTGTGATTCTTGGTTATGAGAAGACATCTCGAGTCCTCCAAACACAGTTACATCATCGAATTGCTGTTGCAGTAATTGCACATCTCATTGTCAGTTAGACAACGACGATGAGAGCATCCAGTAACCTTATTTGAGGAATACGTAAATGAAGACATCGACTAGTCTTATAAGAAATTTGAGCTGTAACTTACCTACTATCTGAAATACCTAACTAAAGAATTAGGTAATGTAAGCAAAAATTTGAGTTACGGCTGTACTCATTTTAAGAATATTTTAACGAAAAAAAAAAATTTTTTATTTGTAATTTGTTCTTATTTTTCTTTTTTTTTAGTTAATCTGTATTCATGGTTTCGCATATATTCTATTTTATTATTTACAATTACGCATTGTTTTACAATTTTTGTATACGAACGCATTGACGGGATTCGAACCTAAGAACCTATAAGATTCCGGAATGGTAGCCTAGTACGCTAACGCTAAGCTAACGATCTATTTTACTGTAACTCTTCTAAAACTTATATTTCTGCTATCAAACAACCACAATTCAGAGTTATACAGATTATGAATATGAGTTAATAATTGCATTTGTAAGATGATTAACTCAACTTTCCACCGACAACTGACATTTGCAAAAACGTAATTCAGATTTAGAGATACGTTCCGTTTTTATCTGTGACGTCACAGTTCTCTCTTAAGCGAGATTTATGGTTAACCCCGCGTAACTCAAAATCGCGATTAGCTATTCTATCTATGTCAAAGATGTTTCAGTTATACTAGTCAATTTTTTCAATTAGTTCTGTCGATATTCAGTTACGCAAACACAATTTTAACTTATTCGGCACTAACCGAAATGCTAAGTTGCTTAACTACAAAAATAACGGTCAAAATTTCTCCCAGAGTAAGAGTGCGCGCATCGACTTTGAAAATTTCTATTTAAAATACATTGAGTTTTAACCAAAATTTATCTTTTTCAATCTTCGCAACTTATCGTGCTTACAGGTTTTTTTTTGTTTTTTTTTTTTTTTTTTTTTTTTTTTTACTTAAACTTGGAGACCGATGGTCATCACATTACATAATAACATAATAACCAAGGCCAGGTCAATGTGATCGATGTTTTCTTAAACAGAACCCCCTCATTTTTTATTGCATGTTCTTATAGCTCTTGTCGAGACGTTTTCAAAACAATATAATAAAGCTCTCTTTCGTTCAGAATTTCCTGAAATATTCCATATTTTGTATTAGAGAATATTATGACAAAATTTAAAATATCTCAGGAAATTCTTAACGAAAGAGAGCTTTATCATAGTGTTTTAAAAACGTCTCGACAAGAGCTATAAAAACATGCAATAAAAAATAAGGGGTTCTATTTAAGAAAACATCGATTACATTTACCTGGCCTTGGTTATTATGTTATTATGTAATGTGATGACCATCGGTCTCCAAGTTTAGATTTAAAAAAAAACTATAAGCACGATACGTTGCGAAGATTGAAAAAGGTAAATTTTGATTAAAACTCAATGTATTTTAAATAGGAATTTTCAAAGTCGATGCGCGCACCCTTAAACTCATCGTATTATGTTTTACTTAGTCTCAAAATTTTTTTTTTTACCGACTAAAAAGTTCGACGGGGTTCCATAAGAATTTTAAAAATTGCCAAATTAACGGACACCCTAATGTATAGATATATATTACGCAAAACAATTAGAGGAGCGCTTTAAAATTGGCAAATTTTGCCGATTTTGTAAAAGGTTATATCTTAGCTCGTAAACATCGTAGGACAATTTTTCTTGGCGCGTTTTAAAGGGTGAAGCCTCAACTTTAAGATAGGTTAGATGTCATTGTCCGCCCCGTCGAATTGTCTTTTCTGTGAGCACCAAAATCAGGTCTCGAAAAAATCCTAGAAATGTCACGACTTTGTAGCCTTCCACGGAAAAACCAGAAGTAAAGCGAGAAATATCATCACACAAGCTTTGAAGTGGGAAACTTTCCCTTTAAAATGGCGCAAGAAACATGGATCTATCATGGCTAGGAGCCGAGTTATCGTATTTCATAGTTACCTTTGCATTTTGCAAGGTATTGGATAGTACCGCCGGCATTCGCGTTATCCAATGTACACCACGGGGAGGTTGTTCGGTCAGATTTTGCACATTATGTGTATCATGTATGAATGTGTCAGTGTGAAATGTGGTGCATGTGCATTTGTGTCTTTGGAGTGTGATTTGCGTGAATTGTGTGATTCTGTTTCACACAAATTACACTCCAAAGACACAAATACACATGTACGACATTTTACACTGACACATACATACACGATACACATGATGTGTAAAATCCGACCGAACAACCTCCCCGTGGTGCACATTGGATAACGCGAATGCCGGCGGTTATACTATCCAATATCTTGCAAAATGCAAAGGTAACCATGAAATACGATAACTCGGCTCCTAGGCATGATAGAACTATGTTTCTCGCGCCATTTTAAAGGGAAAGTTTTCCACTTCAAAGCTTGTGTGATGATATTTCTCGCTTCACTCCTGCTTTTTCCGTGGAAAGCTACAAAGTCGAAACATTTCTAGAGTTTTTTCGAGACCTAATTTTGGTGCTCACAGAAAAGACAATTCGACGGTGCGGACAATGATATCTAACCTATCTTAAAGTCGAGGCTTCAACCCTTTAAAACGCGCCAAGGAAAATTTTCCTACGATGTCTACTGCGAGCTGAGATATAAACTTTTAAAAATCGGAAAAATTTGCCGATTTTAAAGCGCTCCTCTAATTGTTGTGAGTAGTACCTATATACAATATACAATATACATATATATATATATATATATATATATATATATATATATATATATGTATGTGTATATACATATATGAAGGGAAGAAAAGATGATGCAGAAGAAGAAGAATGGAGAACCCAACGAGGTCTGCACAAATTTTTTATTAATCCTATATTATATTATTTAATTTAAATTTTCAACTAATTATTATTACAAGAGAGGTAAATACAAAATATATACTTTTTGAAATTATCATCATTATTAGCGGTATCTACAGTCGTATACATATATGTAATCCTTCGATTTCTTATTGGTATTGTTACAGTTGCAATTTTTATGCAAAGGAGTTATAAGCTCAATCTCCATTCTGAAGGACCGGCTTGTTTTTTAAATTTTTTTATTTGGAGATTTCTCTCTGTTCCCAAGAGACAATGCAGTATCGCAATTTATCCCCAGTTTTCTTAGGATTAAGTTCATGTTTCGAGTAGTTTTGTTTCTATCACAATGTGGAATTTTTTCTTATTAAAAATGTCTAGTGTCATATATGGGGGATGGCAAATTGAATACGAATCTCTTGCTTGACAATAAATAACCGCTCTAATAGTAAGTACTGAACTATCCAAAATATTCCTGTTAAAGTAATAATAATAATAAGTCAAGGAACTTGAACAATAATAATAATAAATAGATGTAGGAGGCGTTCCTCGAGGAAGATCTACTGTTGTCTCAGTCGTCTCAGAATTTATCTATTATGCTTCCATGTTATTTAAAATATTTGAGAAAATTTACTTTGATGATGTTATCAGTGTGTGCTATATATAACATATCTATTTAATTGACATAATTGAGACGTATCTATACGAATGTAAAATGTGCTAAATAATAAACAAAATAAATAACAAAATAAGTACAAGATCTTTTCTTTTTTAATCTAACTTATTTATTTAATCTAATTTAAATAATAAATTTTTATAAAATTTGGCGCAGTGTGTGTGTGTATTTTATTCAGTAAAAATGTACTCAATAAAGCGCACATAAATTTTTATTAACGTAAGCAAAGATAGAAGCTGCATCACCCGGCATAGAACAACGAGCGAGAGCGAGACAAGAGACGAAATTAACAAGCAGGAGGGGATAGAGATATTTGTCTCCTCTCTCCCGTATCAGCAGTTAACACTCAGTCTCCTCGTGACCGCTCGTGACGTTTGTGGTAATCGCACCGCTCAGTACTCGCATTTTCGTTACTCGTCGCTTCTGCATGGCACATGTGCGTCTTACGCATGCTAAAATATTAGAGATACCTGCAGCAAACAAGTGTGTGGTGTAGCAACAACAACAACAGCAGTAGCAATAGCAGCATGCCGACTACGAGAGTACGTGTGTACCTACTTGCGCAAAGAAAATAACCGTAATCTCGAATAATCTAAAACGTAATGTGTTGAACAGTGCCGAATTTAGTAAGATGGAGCGGCGAAGAAAAGACCTATTTCGAGCTTTCTTTTTTAATTTTTTTTCAGGCGTTATCTCTATTGACGTTATCTCTATTACGCAGAATGTTTCTAACTTGGTCGTCTGAAATATTTCCGTTGTTATTTGCAAAACGGAAAAAAATGTGTAAGAAAATAATTTGATTTAAATTTATAATTTTTTCTTGATTTGTTTTTTTTATATTATAACAGTGGCTACAATGATATTCAAATGGAAACGATCAAATTAAGCAAAGACTATAGTTTCTGTAAATTGGTTTCTTATAATGTTTTCTTTCTTAAATTTTTAAGAAATCAAAATAAATAATATCACGCGAATGCGAGTCAAGCGCGGTACGTGGTGCGTAAAATAAACCTGATGCGAAATACTTCAAATATAATGTTTCGGCTCTTCCTTCGAGCCATCTTCAGCTTTATTGATGGTTGTAGTATTACATTTAAGAAATCTTCAAGTACATGTAAATATGTGTAATACGCTTCCTCTCAGCTGTAAATTTGCATTCTTAATCTCGAAATAATAGACACGAGCTTTTATCGTGCAATTGAGTATTGACGATTGACGTCATGATTACGTTTTAATTATTCAACATGCGTGAATCTTACATGAACAATAAGACTGAAGAAAGTCGAAATAACTGACATTCTTGCGGTCGTTATATCAACAATCGTAATTGATTTAAATATTATATTAGATTTACGTGCTGACTTTAATCGATTCTTTTCTCTTCTCTCTATCACGATTTTTATATTACACGCTTTTGTTCGTGTCTTCTATCAACGTTGTATACAATGTGTACTCTTGATTTCGGATTTCCAAATCGTCATTCTTGAAGGAAGAGGAAAAGGCGGTCGACCTCGTGTCCAGACAAGTTATCGTTTTCATTACGTTAGCAAACACGCACGACGCTCACACAACTGCATTGGTCGTTCATTGTTTTTTCCTATACCACAGATTCTCAAGCGTCTTACGTAAATTGTTATACGTGTATGGTCGCGGTCAGAGTAGTTGCGACACTTTTTTTTTAAAATAAGGTTAGAAAAATAAGTTATAGTTATAAGTTATAGTTATAGTTTTTTAAAAATAAGTTTAGTGTTTTAAGTGTTGCAACTACTCTGACCGCGACTGTACACATATAGCCAAAATCGCAAGGTGCAGTACGAGATACATGAACAGCACAATGAAAACAGCGAATCTAGAAAAATCAGGCTTTTAAAAATTTTGCAGTAAATATTTTTAATTCTTGTAATTTTATTGCTCTGTTTTTACGATTATTATACTGCACAAAGTGATTTTTAACATCTGTATAACCATTACTTATCTTCAGGAGTACCTACACAGAAAAAAAAATAAAATTGCTTTAATTAAACGCCACGTCACGGACTGCCACAAACATAAACAGTTAATTCAATTGGATATTATTTGATCCAAATATTTGGATTATTAAAACAACTGTCTAATGTTTTTGTTCAAATAATATCCAATTTGCCTTTGACGTGACGTTTAATTAAAGCAACTTCATTTTTTTTTCCGTGCATGTATAATATCAATAAAAATACAATTTGTCTATTTCTTATTATCTATACTTTTGATCAGTTCAAAACGATGAACTATAAAACTGAAATAAATTAGAGAGCGAGGGAGGAAAAAAAAGAGAACGAAATTGATCTTTTCTTATGTAGGTATACAAAATCTTTATGTTAAAAAACTGACTTTACTATGCAATTAATGTCAAAATTATTTATATTGTACAAAGAAAACAGATACAATTATATCAATTGGTCTAGCAGTACTACCGACTCTTCCTTCCTCCAGCCGGCCACTATCTTCATTTTGTCATTTTTCAATATTTGATTAAATACGTTATTGATCGTAAATAGAAGTGAATTATACGCTGCACACAATTTGGAAAATCTCAAGCTAATAACACAATATTACATGGTCAATGAAATACGACATACAAAATAAGTTCACATTTAGCTAATTTATTTACAAATCAATTCTTTACTCTGTATCTACACACATAAAAAGTGTATTCAAATAAAATTAACGTAAAGATATGTACGAGTCTTTTAAAATATTTTATAAATATATGTATAACGTTTCTGTGTATTTCTTAATTCAATAATATTAACACAGCTTAAAAAATATAGAAACCGAATTTTGTTCAACCTTTAACAATCTCCAATTGGTACGGAACGTGCAAATGAGGAATAACTCTTTAATTTTATTAATACACAACACATATAAGAATACACACACATATAAGAATTGAAATTATTTTTGTAAATATTGCGTGTGTACTCATAGAACGCACGCACATTACATGGCTGAAATGTTATACAAATTGACAAAAACTAATAGATAATTATATACTTTTTATTTATTTACTTATAAAGTAGAGTTATTACAAAATTAAAGATTTGATAAATTTCAAGGTTAATTTATTTCTACACATAAACGGAAGCTCTACCCTTGTTATGTCACAAGTCACACAGTGTATAAATACAATGTACTTTTTTCATACTTTGGTATTATATAATTTTATATTTAAAAAAATATATTTTTAAGCATTAATAAAATTCATTAAATGTTGAATATATTTATCTTTCGTGTGTCATATTACAGGGTTCCGGGTACTTGAAGCGTGCAAATACTGAACGCCTCCATGAAATTTTTAATCAGGTAAATAAACGATAAGTGCTTGAATAGTTATTAGGAATTCGCTTAAATTTCTAGTGATTTTTACAAAAATATTTATAATTTAAAAAATTGACCATGATCTTTTATAAATTATCTAATATATCTTCTTCTTCTCTCGATCAGTTTATGTGCCATTTCTCCGAAAATATATTCTATCGTTAACAGAAATTTTCAAGTTTTGAAAAAGTAAATTAAGATTATTTAAAATTCAATGTATATCCGCAACATTTTACATTGTATCTTTAAAACTCAATATTTGTAATATGATTTGTATTATATCTTTATTTCTTTGAATTTCTCTTGAAAATACCTGCATACAATTAATTTCTTGATTAATTGTAGTTAATTATTTTAAATTTTTATAGTTATATTATTATATGTTTTAATTTGTGTGGTGTGTTGTGTGTGTGTGTGCGCGCGCGCGCGCGTGCGTGCGTGTGCGTGGCGTGCGTGCGTGCGTGCGCGTGCGTGCGTGCGTGCGTGCGTGTGTGTGTGTGTGTGTGTGTGCACGCGCGCGCGTGTGTATGTAGTAATATTAAGCACTTTTTCGTGAATTTACAGTACGCTTCGCAAGAGAAGAATGGCGAGAGGTTCATGACTGCATCTGATTTTGTACGCAGTTATCTTGGCCTTTACACAGATGCCGATTATAATCCCGATTCTGTCAATTTACTTGCTGGTATTGTCGACACTAGCAAAGATGGGTAAGTCGTACATCGAAACACGTCTTAAAAAGACAATATGTAGTGTAGTATCTTTTGAAATGTTATTAATATTATTAGATACAAATACACACACACACACACACACATACGCGCGGTGTGTAAACTGACTTGTATTTCTGAAATGGCAAAAAATATTTTTACAATGGATAATATAAAACTAATGGATAATAAATAATAAT
>JASTWR010002016.1:0-28458 GCA_030770355.1 Harpagoxenus sublaevis | reverse complement strand
AAATTTCACACTTTCGGCCGCCTATCAAGCGCCGTCGGGCGATCTCGTGCTGTTTGTGGACAATAAGGTATACCTGGTGAATTACCCGAGTTTAGCGCTGGTACCAACCTGGCCACGATATCTCTCCGAGCTTGGATTTCCATCAAACGCGAGGATCAACGCCGCGGTGAATACTAACCGAGGACGAACCTTCGTGATATACGACGATCAGTTTGCGGCCGAGATGAACGAGTGTTCAATGAAAGCCTCACAATTTTTCTCGATTCAGGCGATATTTCCCGGAATACCGTCCGATATTTCAACGGCCTTCCGATTTATCGATGGGAATCTGTACTTTTTCAGCAAACGACAATTTTACAAATTTAACGAATTTACGAAAGCTGTAACAACCATCGACGGATTTGAACCGGAGATGCTCGGTGTGACTTGTCCGAGGGACGGGCTGTTGCTAGAGCTGCGAAATCTCCTGAGTCGATTCGTTCGAATTGATGCGCTGATGAGTAACCGTGACGATACTCCCGATGATATTGAAGAGGAAAAGAGCGAGTCGACGGTGTAAAAAACCGGAGAGTCCGAGGATGTTGAAGAGGAAAAGAGCGAGTCGCCGGTGTAAACAAGTATTGTAAATTATCATAAAATTATCCGGAGAGGGGAATGACGTGTTTCTTTTAAGTCGACACCCTGTCACACGAGCGATTATTCTTGCGCGGTCCACCTACCGGGCGTAAACGATCAGACGCATAGAAAGATACGCTGAAAAAGAGAGAGAGAGAGAAAGATGTATTCAACATTGCGCGCTCATCAGCAGCAGGAGCAGCATTTCGATAAATCACCGCCGTCACCGCCGTCACCGCAACCACCGCAGCCACTGTTGCAGGTAATGCTGACGCAACCATCGCCGCCGCTGCAACATCACTTTGACAACGATCGTGAGAACGCTATCTGCGACGATGGAACAAAATGGAAAAAAAAAAGAAGGAACGACGAGCGATCGGTGACGACGACGCTGCCGCCGAATATTGAGCATGTCTATCCAACTTCGAGCAACAGCGGCAACAACAGTGAAAGAAACGCGTAAGTTGACGTTGACACCGACTAGCGTATCCCGCCAATTATGTAGGCATTTATACACATTGTATTTTACAGATATGACAACAGTAGCCGCTCGACAAAATGGATAGCCAATATCGCGCGTTATCGTATCCGTATCTTGGGAAGGAGATACTCGTTGACCAAAACGTTTTACAAATTCATAGACGTCGGTATCGCCGTTAGATTTCCGTCTTGCGTGGACATCATCATAGGGGATTATCATGGCAAGGAGATCAATCTCTCGCCCGACGCATGGAGTCAACTCATGGATGAAAAACACGCTATAATGTCACACCTGCGGCGGAGACCCAGCAGCGGCGGTAGGTGCAACAACGACGACGAGAATACGCGCAATCAAGTCTCCAGAACCATCGTCGCAGCAGGTTTGACGTTACGATTTGGAAGACTCAACAATGTGCCGATCCTGCGTCTGGACACGCTCAAGACTCGTATCGTCCTGTCGATGAATACCGTGCTCGCTATGTTCGACCTCGAGCACTGCATAAATTTTATAGCGGCTACGCTGTGCCAGATAACCGACAAGGTCGACGCGAAACTGTCCCGTTTTGTCGCTATCGCATCCATGGTTCCGGACCCTGCGAACGTGCCACGTGTGATACGCGAGAGCGAATTTTTTGATCGCACTGACATCGTTGACTGCGAGTTGATCGCTTTATGTTTTGGAATGGCTGAAAAGTTGTAATTCTCTCACCACTCCCCGATACGAATAAACCTATCTAAAAAAAGCATTTCAATAAATAACAATTACACAATCTATACAATTCCCATTTGATATTTATTTTACCATTTCCCATTATGTGTACAGAGAGACATTCTTTTTTTTACTCTAGGCTACAAATCTCATATCTGTGCGTATATGTATGTAGATAAATGTATTCCACCACCATCACCGCCGCCCGATCTTCAACGACACGATCGATCTGTAACGCGAGCAACTGTATTAATTTACAAAATTATTCACATAGTCTCAAATTATACGTACCTAAATGTCGTAGTAGTGAAGACTCTTAGTCTCTTTCACGATTGACGGAATAGTTGACATATCCGTCGCCACCTTATCCAATAATTCTCGCAACAATTGTCCCTTGCGGTCCGTCATCGAGGAGGAGATAAAGAATTGACTTCTCAGTTTCGCGTGCCTCCACCAGTGACGCTTGTCCACGTTTATTATGTCCTTGAAATCGTACAGGTCCAAGCGTACCAATTGATGTCCAGCCTCTCCAGGTGATCTCATAGTTTCCATTCGCCCATTATTTAATCTAGATACGTACTGATGAATATATTTGACATGACAATCGGGGGCCAGATCAAACAATGCGTCAAGCCCGTGTCCCTTGTCCACCTCTTCCTCCTTATCATCACTATCATTCTGCTTCTTTCTCTTCTTATCTTCTTTTTCCTCCGCCGTCGAAGTTATCGCCGTCGCTGTCGCTGTCGTTACCTCTTTCTCCTTCATCCTTTTCATGCGTAGATCCAATGGGGCGTTATCATTTTCGCAAACGTTTTCACCGTTGTCGTCGTTGCCGTTGTTGTCGTTGTCGTAGCCGTCGTTGTCGTCGTCGTTGTCGTCGTCCTCGTCGCCGTCGTCGTGATTGGTCACGACTTTGCGCGACGCGGAAATCTGTCTCGCCGCTCCGAGCGGTAAACTGGCGATATATGTTTTATAATGGATCACCAATTTGGTGTAAGTTTCCACATTCATAGTGTTCTTCGTAAACCACTCGTAGATTGAATCAGGAATTTGGGCGCGAATAAATCTATGTATCTCTTCGGCGGAACTAGTAGGGTTCAATGAGCCTTTGTCGAGCCACAACTGGTAGAGATCCTTCAGAGCTTTTCGCATGCCACGTCTGTCACAATTAGTTACCGTTTTCAAACTCTCTGCGGACTTCGTCATGCTCAAACTGACGAGTAATAATCTCAGGTTGCGCGTCGCTGTCCAAGAGGGATTCCAAATGTTGTACAATAGGTCAAGGAGGTTAAAATGAGTGCCGATTTCATTCGTTTTATTCTTTCCCTGATCAGTCGCAAACGGCGCTTCCATAATGAACATTACCTCCGCATCTTCCTGAGAGGGCTGAGATTCCACATTTTTCTTACTCATCTTAACGTACACTTGCGCGATTTTTTAGAGAGAAAAACGGTACTTCGCGGTTCTCGATATTTCGACTTCTGACATCGAGCTGGTCTCGTCTCGCGCTTATATATATGTACTTATATGTTTACGCATATACCACCGACTCTTGTCATAAGTAAAACCATTATGTAATTTTAAGGTGCGCCTAATTGTAAGTTTTATTTATTCCTTTTCAAAACAGTCATCGCATAAAGTGTTTTTTCTAATCACCGTGATCAAATGATCTATTAGCATAAATGATTCTCTAATTGACGGGATAAAACGTTCTATTTTTAATTCTTAGAGTGCGATTATCACAGAATGACCGAGGCTTTGAGGTGTGCCAAACCGCGACGCCGATGATGTAATCACAACACTCCCCCTCCCAGCGCAATTGTTATTCCTTTCAAACATTCGTCGCACGCATAAATGTTTTTTTTTTCTAATTGCCGGGATAAGATGTTCTATTTTTTAAGTGTTTAATGTCTTTCCCATGTCATCGCGTAGTTTTTTCCGCGAAACGCTCGAGGCTTCGAGGTGCGCCAAACCGCGACGCTGATGATGTAATCACAACACTCCCCCCTCCCAGCACAATTGTTATTTCTTTCAAACATTCGTCGCACGCATAAATATTTTTTTTCTAATTGCCGGGATAAGATGTTCTCTTTTAAGTGTTTAATGTCTTCCCCATGTTATCGCGTAGTTTTTTTTTCCGCGAAACGCTTGAGGCTTCGAGGTGCGCCAAACCGCGACGCCGATGATGTAATCACAACACTCCCCCTCCCAGCACAATTGTTATTCCTTTCAAACATTCGTCGCACGCATAAATGTTTTTTTTCTAATTGCCGGGATAAGATGTTCTCTTTTAAGTGTTTGATGTCTTCCCCATGTCATCGCGTAGTTTTTTTTTTTTCCGCGAAACGCTCGAGGCTTCGAGGTGCGCCAAACCGCGACGCCGATGATGTAATCACAACACTCCCCCTCCCCGCACAATTGTTATTGAATTAAAAAAATCGTAGAACATATAAAAAATGCAATGGGCGCATGTGAAGTAACGCACGTTTTCGATGAGAAGCGAATAGAGGTAGAACCTATCTCTCTCTCCCTCTGTCAGTACTTATGCATATACTCCGGTATTCATAGTCGAATCTTATTTCACGACTGTCTTAAGTAATGTCTTAAGATGCTAATACGGCTCTGTGATTGGTTTATAACATCTTACGATCGTACTTACGACGGTCTTAAGTCATATTCGGATCTTATTTCAAGACCGTCGTAAGTAATGTCTTACGACGCTAATACGGCTCTGTGATTGGTTCATAACATCTTACGATTGTGCTTAAGACAGTCTTATTGCGTGGTGTCACCTGTCGAGCCTACTGAACTAGCTCCACACTTAATGCGTCGTGCGTGGCGTCATCTGTTGCACGATGCTGTTACTACCCCCCTCTCCCCACACCCCCCCTGACGATGGGTTTATTCCCGTGCGGGATAAATCCCGTCTTGGTCTGCTACTCATGATATAACTATTTGTGAAGACAGACGGTCTATTTCTTTTTTTATATACCATATTTCTTGTATACTATTTCTTTTTCCTATATACCATCATAAGATTTTAAGTCTAGTTATAGGCATTTCTATGTAGCTATGACTAAAACTGTAATCCATTTACATTAAACTAAATTGATTCAAAAAACGTAAAAATATATATTATCCAAATTTTCAATAAGTTAAATCTATTTGTTTTGAGAAATTTTACAAAATAACTACCCACACAGCACATGATATCATACGTATCATCCCATTGTTATACTCATTGTACTGTGATCATCCGTAACATACTGAGATCATCGCTATAATATCTTTTACAGTATCATTCGGTTTCCTTTCGCGCGCGTATAATCTCAGGATTGACTCAAGGTACGGAAATGATACATACGCCTTTCCAACGCGCGCGTATATTCTCAGGTTTTACTCGGGCTGCATTCGCGGAGCACGCTTTCAGCGCTATTGTATCATTCTATCTTTATTATTCATTACACGTAAAACAAGGATAGAATGATGTAAAAGCGCTAAAAGCGCGCTCCCCGAACGCAGCCTCGAAGTACTGAAATGGTATCGATATCAGCGCTATCTGTGTAAGTACGTCATTCCGGTACCGATCTTTTTCCGGTAGCCCTCTGAGTCTGAGCTGAGGTGACATGGCGACGATCGGACGATGCAAGATGCAATGCACGAAGAATACAAAGCACGGTGATTGATATCAAAAAGGTAATCAAAAGATATATATATATATATATATCTATATTTGATATGCAGTTTTCGCAACGTAGGGTTAGGATGTGGGCACGCAAGCGGTTTGGACCGCGCGGTAGACCGTACACGTACGAGCGGTTTTTTTCGCGCGGAAGAGCCGCGCGAAAGATCCGTGCACACGAGCGGTGTGGTCCGCGCGGTTCCGCTGCGACATACCGTGCGGCGTGCACACGAGCGGTTTGTGCCGCGGGCGGAACCGCGTGGTCCAAACCGCTCGTGACGTGTCCGCGCACTTAACCTCTAAATCGTCAGCAGAATAGTTTCACGAGTTTCACATAACGTTTTAGCATTAATTTAATACAATTGTTTTTCTATTTGTCATATTTGTCAATACATAAAACTATTTTTAGTCCTCAGACTCGCAAGTTCCAAGTTTCCCAACTGTATCTCGACGGTGCTTTTGTTGAGTGAAATCAACGCTACTATAAAGTTACAAATTGCAATTATTTGTAACCTGCTGGCTGGGTTGTCTACCTACTGCTGTTCTATGCTGGACAAGATATACGTGACAGGTATGCTTTATTCAACACACAGCAATACGATGTAAAGCAATACGAGATACGAGCAATACGATGTTCTTTTTAGAGCTGCCCTTGATGGGAGAAGTACGAAAATAGCTGTAGTATTGATACAACATGCTGTTCAACCGCTTCCTGGTGCCGAAAACGTAGTTGCGACTGAGCGTGCAACGGCGTATGTGGAGCTTGTGATTTAACAGCGAAGCTTTTGTATATTCTGCCACATGCTAATCACTTATTGGGATATATATCTAGGTTTTTAATTTTATTATTTTTTATTTCTCTATATTTGAAGGAAATAATAAATCTTGTTCATTACAGACTAGAGACGGCGTTCTACGATTTGGCGCAAAACTTTTATCATCACGGATATCGGAATGTCAAAAGTCATCGCGATCAACTTACTAAGAATGTTTATTAATACTTATTTGTTCATCAATTTAAAATGGCATTCTT
Organism: Harpagoxenus sublaevis; assembly: GCA_030770355.1. Lineage (NCBI taxonomy): Eukaryota > Metazoa > Arthropoda > Insecta > Hymenoptera > Formicidae > Harpagoxenus > Harpagoxenus sublaevis. The sequence goes on along the minus strand of JASTWR010002016.1, from coordinate 21,939 downwards.
GAATGAACTTAAGCAAGAACTGCATCTTGCCCAAAAGTAAGATTAAAAATATGAACAACCGTGTATTGCAATATATATACATATGTATATGTAAATATAAATGTTTTACAGGCATTATATGCAAGCTTACCACAATCTTCTAGAAACAAGAATGACAGATGCAAACGCAGTAGAAATAAAAACTATTGCTGGCTTTATAAACTACAAGTTATGCAGAATAATGTTTAGTTTAAATCTTCCAAAAGATGCTATTTCTCAATTTAGACTTCACACAGAAAGGTATTAATATTGACTGCAATAATTTATAGATAAAAATTTTAAATTTTAACGATAATGACTAATTGATGTTTATGTTTAGATTTAAACTAAAAACTGGTCCAAAGGAGCTCATGTTTGAACATCATGCTTGGATGAGTAGCCAATTCTCTACATTTGCAGAATTATTTGATGAGGCCATTCGTCAAGGATTACCTGCTGTTCAAACGCTACATCCGGGATATTATTTCCAATTAGCTGCCAGTCATGCAAGTTTACGACAATCTGCGTGTAAAGAACTCTGTCAGGTATAAATATTGTAGTTTTTTTAACAAATACATCATGCCTTCTGTTATATCACTTGAGTTTTAATACTATTTTTTAGCATATAAACAGCTATCCAGATCCAGATCCATTACTAGGTGAAGAGAAACTCGAATTTTATGGACAACGGCCGTGGTGACCTGGGAAATTAAGTGCAGAACCGGCAGACACAGCTAGAGAAGCTATTGGCATACAAGCTTTACAATACAGGGAAAAGACTGCAGTTAATCATTTTGTAAGATAATTATGTATATATCTGTGCTTTTAGGTAACATGTGATAAATAAATCGTTGTAAAACATTTGCATTCCTTTTCAGATGATAATTATCGGTTTACTAGAAAATGCGATATTGCAATTCAAAGTGTACCGTTGTCCAAGAATGCGGCGATTATTAGGTACATGTCTTTAAAAATTTAGAGATAAAAATTACTTGTAATATACTCATAAAACATGCATAAAATTTCCTTTTCCGTTTTTTTTACAGTCGTGCAAATGGCAGAAGAATACTTCAATGCTCGGGATTATGGCAAAGTTCTTACGTAAGTTAATTAATTTAATTAACTATTAATATTTTCTCTGTACTTATAATGAAAGCCTTTAGCAAATAAAACTTTGTCATTTAACGGCAAAGTTATCGATTCTTTCGTTATTTCCTTTAGACTATCTTCGTGCGTTAATATAGAAATCGTAAAATTTGATTGATCAGATTATTGATGCACATGTTGTGGGAATATCATGGAGAATACGATGGCCGGTTTTACTCACAGATATCTTAAAGAGTGCGTTGCGAGCCGCGTATTTGTCGACTAGTATTCAAGATTATCTTACTCTAGCATTTGAAGCTTTAGGACCTTCAACTACATTCTCTGAGGAACGACAAGCTGTTATTTATAATAATATCAGGAATATACTACAGGTCAGTTTAATAAAGCATTTATGTTTCGCTATTGGCTATGTATAATAATTATTGTATAAGTAAATAAAAGTTTATTTTATTTGATGCAAAAATTAACAAAAAAATGGCTTTAAATTTGGTATCAGAGGAAGCCACCGAATCCAGAGCCAGATCTGCCGGACGATATTAAACATCTTGCTATGGAGAAATGGATGCTGGAATTAAATCGTTCGGAGCCAAATACTTTTACAATTGATGACAATAACATGACATCATTTGTTGATCTTAAAGCAAGGTTCTTGCAACAAACGTATGCAGTGAATACAATGATAACAGTGAAAGTTATCGTAAGCTATTTAAATATGTCTTAATACATATAGAAATATAATAGAAATATAATTTTACAAATTATTGGGAGTAATTTTCTCTTTACAGGAATATTTACTGTGGTATCATTGAATTTTGTAATGCATCAATAACAGTCAGTGGACCAGGTTACAATGCTGATATTTCAATTGGTGAAGCTCAACAATCAGATCTTATTTTTCAAGCAAAGGAAACGAAAAAATTCTACTTCAACTTTAGAGCGCCTCATCAAAATGATGGCGTAGAAATTCGTATTACCACAGTTTCTTTACAAATGGGTGATAGCGCGCATTGCTGTATCATATTGAGATTCTCAGCTATGGGTAGAGAAACAAATTTGTTGGATCGTTTGTATCCTGAAATACAACAACTTCGGTTTGCTTATAGAAGCTTAATATTTGTTCTTGGTATCCAATGGTTATTTGAAAAGAACTAATATAATTTTTATTTGCATCAGTGGAGGCAAGTTTGAGGCAATAAGACCATTAATTCACGCGGATATTAAACAGGAAAAATCGAGTTTAAGTTAAGGCAAAAGTTTAAGTTTAAGTTTCGAGTTTAAGCAAAATCCAATAATCCTGCGCTTTTAGGCGAGTGGCTACCTATCACGATATCCTTATCAGCTAATGAGAATGTTAATGCAGTCTGTATGTAATACTTGTATCTCTTTTTGGAGCTGGAGTCCTCACTAGCTTAAACTCTATGAGAGTATTGGCCTCGAAATCATGCCGGTGGGTGCTGAAACTGTCAATTTAAAAATGGCTACGATGTATCACATTAGAAAAACCGATCTCTTACGATGTACTGCTACTGCGGTTAAAACCTGCTTAAAACCTTATTGTACATCGGGCTTTGCGATATAACAAACACGATGCTCTGTATAGTGTATAAGATCACAAGATATAGGGTTAAAGCCATAGTGATGATGTAAGTCAATTTTTTGACAACTTATTTCTTTTTAAACATATGTCCGCATGTGATAGACTGCATCTATGAACTCAATCAACTAGATAGGTTAAGAAAACGTGACTTACACTATGGCTGTAACCCCTCCATATATACTACACATATTAATTATATTATTAATTATATTATATTAATCTTACGATGTACTGCTGCTGCGCTTCAAACCTTATTGTAGATCGGGCTTTGCGATATAACAAACACGGTGCCCTGTATAGTGTATAAGATCATAAGATATAGGGTTACAGCCATAGTGATGATGTAAGTCAATTTGTTGATCACTTTTTTCTCTTTAAACATATCTCCGCATGTGTAGACTGCATCTATGAACTCAAATCAACTCGATAGGTTGAGAAAAGTGACTTACACTATGGCTGTAACCCCTCCTTATATACTACACATATTATTATTAATTATATTATATTAATTATATAGTACACATATTAATTTATATTAATGAAAACCTCAATTTATATTGTAATAAATACTAATAAATAAAAACATTAATTTATGATAAAATAAAATAATGAAATTAATAACCTAACCTAATCTATATGTGAGCGCGCGCGCCTGGCTGCGTATGTGTGCGTGTATAAATGATCGACTGAAAACATCCCGTTTTCATCATTTCCTGATACTGCCCTCAAACTATAGACGTTCCTGCGAAATTCTATGGGAGATGGTACCCCGGACATTCGAACGTTCGTAGTATGTACTGAGTCAATCGCAGTACGTAATGCGATTGTTCTCAGAATATCGCAATATACTTTTGTGATATTCTCAGATCGTTCTCATAATGTCCCTGTGCTGTGTGGGTACTAGTCTGCAGATACTTTTATATCTCTAGCAAGGTATATACTTTATTATCTCAGTTGTTTACAAATACAAAGTGTATATGTAATTGCTTAGTGACAGTAAAAGTAACATGTGTATGCAACTAATTAATAGTGTATGCAACATATAGTGATCATCACATCGTTTTTATACATATATCATACATCGCTTAGTTTATATATATATATATATATATATATATATATATATATAGATATCACTTCGTTTATATATAATACATCGCTTACTTTTATATATCACTTTGTTTATATATCATACATCGCTTAGTTTATATTCACTTCGTTTATATCTTAGGAAATATCCAGAAATTAAATATGTCAATGCTCAAATGCGTAAGAACGTGAAAAAGGAATTATTTATTACGAAACAGTAGTTGTACAGGCATGATTAAACTTGATAGAGTAACGTACAAAATATATAATACTTGTGCATTTGAATGCTTCTCTATGGTAGAAGCCACATTTTCCTGCATTTTCTTTTTTTTTATATAAGAGTAATCCGGTGTAGGAACAGTTCGTTTTAAAGATGATGGGCTCATAGACAGAACAGTGTCTCCATCAGAGTCTGTAAAAAAGAGAGCACACAAATGATTATAAATAAGTAGTAACAATTTAATGCACTAATTACATGCGTTAACTGAAAATAAGATAATATACCTGTAGAATACATGCTGTTTTCCAAATCAGAGTTCCATAACGAGGAGCCAGGAGATGGACTGTTCTCTTGTGTTACTGGACTTGCTGGTGCTACAGGTGGAGAAGGTAATGGACTTGGCCTCTGAATCATATTCTTCGGAAAGTTGGATATTGTTCTGCAAAAAAGATGACATTGTCACGTAACAATTATATAACAGAAACTAATGAAATTGACAAAGACAATAGAATATTCTATAATTATCTAACCGTCTAGGTTTAATCACGTCTTTCAAAAACTCCAAGTCTTTATACAATGGCCAGTTACTAATATATCCTGGTTGTCCTGCCCCAGCTCCGGATCGCGGGGCGCTATCCTTTTCTTTTCTTGCTTCTCGACCAAATTTTTGTCTCAATTTATAAAATTCTTTCTCGGCATCTGGACCTGAAACACATACAGAAAAAAATGAAACACAAAGAGAAAAGAGGTAGCGCAGCAATAATTGATAGATACTCAACCTAAAAAATATGTTAAATTCACAATAGCTGGATTTTCACCGTGTATAATAACTTACCGGAAAGCACAGAGGTCAAGGCACTTCCAATACCCATCCAGCACAAACTTTTCATTTGTTGATCTTTGTGTGAAATGCATCGTTTTTTCCATAATAATTCGTTGCTTCTCACCAGCCCAATCAATTCTCTACACGATATTAAGCTCAAACAAGTTTCATCTTCGAACTGAGCACTTTCCTCGTATTCCATGATGAACACGTACCAAAAACACTACAATAGAAAAAAAGAATACTTTTAGATGCCGAGAAAGAATGGTATAACTGATACTCTTGAGATCTTTATAGCGGTCTTCGGATCACGTGTATTTACCTCTTCTTCTTATTTTGCTGATGCTCCTGCCTCCCTACGGAGGTCAATACGGCCCGCAAAAGGTGAAACTCGTTAAAGCACGACCACCAGGAGCGGACGAGACACATCCGAACACGTCGACGGGTCGAACCGAACTCGACGTGTATTTACCGTTTATTCCGACAAAAACAATTATGGCGGCGCGCGGCGTGATGACGTGAATAACAGCACTCTGATTGGTTGGCTCTTACGTTCACATCTGTTGTAGTCGTGAAAGATGAAGTTCAACCATCTTCCACAACACACGCTCTACAACCGGAAGTACCGCTTTACAACCACGTCTTACAACACTCTTACAACCACTTACGACCACGCTTACGCAATTGTAGAATAGCCTTTAGTGGGAGACCGATTGACTCTGGCAGATATCTGTGCAGCTATGACATTGCTGCATTTGTATCAATATATTCTTGAACCGGAGCTATGTAAGCCTTATCAGAATGTAAATCGATGGTTCCAAACAGTCATCTATCAACCTAAATCCATTGCTGTAATTGGTGCCTTTAAATTGTCGGATAAGACTATTGAATATGATCCTAAGAAATTTTCAGAAACTCAGGGAAAGGTTAATATATTAACAATAAATAAATAAATATATATATATATATATTATAATTATGTTACAGAAAAGATTAATATATCGTAAATTATCTTATACAGAGTTCGAAAAAAGAAAAGAAGGAGAAACAGTCTAAGAAGGAAGCGAAGGAGGCAAAAGAACCCAAGGAGTCGAAGAAAGAATCTAAAGCTGTAGCAGAGAAAACCCCAGCAGTAGAAGATGAAGCCGACGCAACGGAAGAGGTTTTAGCTGCCGAGCCGAGAAAGAAAAATCCTTTTGCGTCGATGCCTAAAAGTTAACATCAAATCAACAAAACGAAGCGGATGTGACATATATATTATACGACTGGTATAATAAGTATCTGTTGAAGTTACCTGTACTCAATATGAGCCAAATGTATAGTAGTTGGGAAGTCCGATAATTTGCATCCCATTCCTTTTGTTGATTTGATGTTTACTCGAATGTCCAGTTCGATAAAAAGATGGGAGTTCAATGACATCGTCACAGTGCCCTTCCCTGAATATCCCTCCTTAGTACATTTTACATTATAATAACATGCGAAGTAGTTAAGTGCTTTTTCCATGGCTTTGAAGCCCTCTTTAGCGATAATTTTGTGATTGACAGTCAAATACGATTGAGAGATTGTAGTTGTTTTGCAATCCGAATTAGAATATGTGAATAACTTGAATGCACTTGGCTTGTCAATAAATACTTTTTCCCACACGATAGTCACACAATCTTCAGCATTTGTTGAAATAGATGTGGTTATATTTCCTACTTTAGTAGTTTTTATAGGTTTATAGTGCGGCATTTTTTAAAAGGGACAATCGTATTTGATAAATTTTTGCCATTGGACCGGTTTCAGCAAAAAGTAAAATAAATTTTCCTACTTTATTGGCCAAATCTTTTAGTACTGACGCGTAATAATTGTCGTCAAATACACAGCGTAGTAAAATGTGTACGATGGAATCAAATGCACAAGTATTATATATTTTGTACGTTACTCTATCAAGTTTAATCATGCCTGTACAACTACCGTTTCGTAATAAATAATTCCTTTTTCACGTTCTTACGCATTTGAGCATTGACATATTTAATTTCTGGATATTTCCTAAGATATAAACGAAGTGAATATAAACTAAGCGATGTATGATATATAAACAAAGTGATATATAAAAGTAAGCGATGTATTCATATAAACGAAGTGATATCTATATATATATTGTATATATATATATATATATATATATATATATATATATATATATATAAACTAAGCGATGTATGATATATGTATAAAAACGATGTGATGATCACTATATGTTGCATACACTATTAATTATAGCGTTTTCGATTGAAGCGGATTTGATCGACCCAAGATCGATTAATGACGTCACTTTTGCATTTCGACCAATAGTATTGCTCGATTTTCTGAAGTGACGTCATTAATCGCTCTCGGGTCGATCAAATCCGCTTCAATCGAAAACGCTATTAGTTGCATACACATGTTACTTTTACTGTCACTAAGCAATTACATACACACTTTATATTTGTAAACAACTGAAATAATAAAGTATATACCTTGCTAGAGATATAAAAGTATCTGCAGACTAGTGGTTATTTTGTAAAATTTCTCAAAACAAATAGATTTAACTTATTGAAAATTTGGATAATATATATTTTTACGTTTTTTGAATCAATTTAGTTTAATGTAAATGGATTACAGTTTTAGTCATAGCTACATAGAAATGCCTATAACTAGACTTAAAATCTTATGATGGTATATAGGAAAAAGAAATAGTATACAAGAAATATGGTATATAAAAAAAGAAATAGACCGTCTGTCTTCACAAATAGTTATATCATGTTATATGTATATGTCGCAGGCTTATTGAAAAATCAGCCTTTTTGCAAAAAGGCTAGCCTTTTGCGAAAGCATTTAATCGCTTCTTTAATTAACGTATTTCAGACTTTTTGCAAAGTGCCTAACCTAGCACCAGCCCAATTGTGCCAAAAAGCCTAAAGTGCGTTTAGTCTAAAGCTATATCCACACAAACTTGCATAGCCGCATAAACATATGCATATGGAAATGGATTGGTCCGGCACTCGTATATGGACTTATGCACTCGTATATGGACCAATCAACTTTCTTATGCTTATGTTTATGCGCTATGCAAATTTGCCTGGGTATAGCTTTAAAGCCGTCACACACAAAATACATAACGTCGCATAAGCATAGCATAAGACTGCTGGACCAATAAGCATCTTATGTAAATTGATATGGCGACTCTATGCTGGATGCTCATTGGTCCAACGGTCTTATGCTACGCTTATGTTACGCTATGCATTTTGTGTATTATAGCCTTTAAGGCCATCACACACAAAATGCATAACGTCGCATAAGCATAGCATAAGACCGATGGACCAATGAGCATCTTATGTAAATTAATATGGCGACTTTATGCTGGATGCTCATTGGTCCAGCGGTCTTATGCTATGCTTATGCTACGCTATGCATTTTGTGTGTGATGGCCTTTATTGGGAAACGATCAGTGCTTCGCAAAATGCCGGCCTTTCGCAAAGAGGCTAGTCTTTTTGCAAAAGGGCTGATTTTACAATAAGCCTGCAACATATATACATTATGTAATTGCTCATCATCAGACAAATGACTTGTAATGGTAGAAAATTATAAAATGTAGTGTAACTTCAGGATGGATTCCGGACAAAGTATTATATGTAATACGTCGATATATTTTATAAATCGCGCGGCAAAGCCGAACCACGGAGTACGAGTATTATAGAAAAGGCATAAAGCTGCATTTTCACGAGCCGCTGAAACCGATCGTTCGAGCGACAAAACGGATCACGTGACGACGTTTTGTACTATTTTGGTACGATACGCCTTCATAATACCTTAATACGTTAAGGCTATAATACACAAAATGCATAGCGTAGCATATATAAGCATAGCAAAAGACCGCTGGACCAATGAGCATCTAGCATAAAGTCGCCATATTAATTTACATAAGATGCTCATTGGTCCAGCAGTCTTATGCTATGCTTATGCTACGCTATGCATTTCGTGTATAAAGGCCATCACACACAAAATGCATAGCGTAGCATAAGCATAGCATAAAGCCCCTTGCAGAATGCTAGGCAACAGGCAATAGGAACAGGGAACAGAAATCAGAAACCTTGTATTTATGCAGAATAGACGATGACACAGGCAATAGACACAGAATTTCCGTCACGTTGGAAATTCTGTGCCTATTGCCTGTTGCCAACCAATTACATCGTTCGAATTTTTTAGGTTTGTATTGACAAATTTGAGGTTATTTCCTGTTCCTATTGCCTGTTGCCTAGCATTGTGCAAGGGCCTTAAGACCGCTGGACCAATGAGCATCTTATGTAAATTGATATGGCGACTTTATGCTGGATGCTCATTGGTCCAACGGTCTTATGTTATGCTTATGCTACGCTATGCATTTTGTGTATTATAGCCTTTATTGGGAAACGATCAGTGCTTCGCAAAATGCCGGCCTTTCGCAAAGAGGCTATTCTTTTTGCAAAAGGGCTGATTTTGCAATAAGCCTGCGACATATATACATCATGTATCTGCTCATCATCAGACAAATGACTTGTAATGGTAAAAAATTATAAAATGTGTAACTTCAGGATGGATTCCGAACAAAGTATTATATGTGATACGTCGATATATTTTATAAATCGCGCGGCAAAGCCGAACCACGGAGTACGAGTATTATAGAAGAGGCATAAAGCTGCATTTTCACGAGCCGCTGAATCCGATCGTTCGAGCGACAAAACGGATCACGTGACGACGTTTTGTATTATTTTGGTACGATACGCCTTTAGGGTGCGATCACATGGAGCGGAACAGCGTACGAAGAAAATCGCGGAACGAGAGCCTTGACCAATCACAAGCGTTCCGTGAATTTACGGAACGCTTGTGTTTGGTCAAGGCTCTCGTTCCGCGATTTTCTGCGTACGCCGTTCCGCTCCATGTGGTCGCACCCTCATAATACCTTAATACGTTAAAGCCTTGTGTCCACGATCCGAGAACTCGGTCCGAGTTTCGGTTTAAGCCAATCAACTTGCAGCTCTTACAGAAAGGTAGCAGTTTCATTGGCTTAAACCGAAACTCGGACCGAGTTCTCGGATCGTGGACACAAGGCTTAAGGCTATAATACATAAAATGCATAGCGTAGCTTATATAAGCATAGCACAAGACCGCTGGACCAATGAGCATCCAGCATAAAGTCGCCATATTAATTTACGTAAGATGCTCATTGGTCCAGCGGCCTTATGCTATGCTTATGCAACGTTATGCATTTTGTGTGTGACGGCATTTATTGTTTACACCATCGTACGTACTAATTAAGCCAATTTAGTCCAAATCTAGTACTTAGTACGCGTATCAAACGGTCGGCGTAAAGATGGCCATTATAATTATGTATGTACTCTTTTCCAAATTATGAAAATGGTTTTCCAAATTTCTCTGAATGATTTCCAAATAATTACAAATATCTATTTATAAATAAGCAATTGTTTGCCAAATATATTGAGGTCTGGATTGCTTGCGATCGAGTAAATTCTAGAAATTCATTTAAAAAATGTTTTTTTCGATTTCCTAAAGAAACGCGAAACCACCAAAAGTTTTTAATTCGGTACCAAACACTGCCAATCAATTGCCAATCGATTAAAAAAAAAATTACAATAGTCAAAGTGGGGGGGCTAAGAAAAGATCAAAAATTGGTTTTTTCGATTTCCTAAAGAAACGCGAAACCACCAAAAGTTTTTAATGCGGTACCAAACACTGCCAATCAATCGCCAATTGATTAAAAAAAAAAATTACAATAGTCAAAGTGGGGGGCTAAGAAAAGATCAAAAATTGGTTTTTTCGATTTCCTAAAGAAACGCGAAACCACCAAAAGTTTTTAATGCGGTACCAAACACTGCCAATCAATCGCCAATCGATTAAAAAAAAAAAAAAATTACAAAAGTCAAAGTGGGGGGGCTAAGAGAAGATCAAAAATTTGTTTTTGATTTCCTAAAAAAACGAGAAACTACCAAACGTTTTTAATACGGTACCAAATACTACCAATCAACCACCAAACGATTGGTAAAAAAAAAAAGTATCAATAATCCACTTGGGGGGGCTAACTCCGTCGAGCTCTGTATATATATATATACATACACTTTTGAGAGAGCGCCTAAGTCTGCTCCCACCTTGCTTTCACCGATCAGGCAAAAACGTAAAAACGCGTAAGTCCGTACGCGGCGTGTTGCTTTGCCCATCGGTTAAGCCTTGTGTCCACGATCCGAGAACTCGGTCCAAGTTTCGGTTTAAGCCAATGAAACTGCTACCTTTCTGTAAGAGCTGCAAGTTGATTGGCTTAAACCGAAACTCGGACCGAGTTCTCGGATCGTGGACACAAGGCTTTAGAACGGCAAATGAGATAAGTGAAACGAAATGGCTGCGTTCAGACGACACAATTGTTAAGTTCATTTTGGGTGCTTTCCAATTGTTTAACACATCCTAACACAAAGGGTGTTTACGATAATGGCTATCCGAGTAATTTCCACTAGGACCGAAATATATGATAAGCACAGCCATCTACTACCATCATGATTCGTGACAACTCAATGCTGTCCGGTATAGCCAAATCAACGGGCATCACGGGCGAGTTGCGAGTTGCGAGTTCCGTGAGTCTGTAGCAGGTAACCTAAAAAATAAGATATAAATTATTTGATTATTATAATTAAAAATAATCTGTTCTTAATGTATGGTAAGATTATTAACTTCATTAAAATTATAATTATGTAACACAATTATGTAACACAATATTTTTAAAGTATTGTCTGAAGTAATGCCAAAGAAATTATCTTATTTACAAACATTTTTTTTATTTATTTGTCTATCAAGTTTCTATCATAACGGTATTATTTCAAAATCTAATATACCGTTTTAATTAGACCAATTCTCAATAAATGTTATTAATGTTATTTTATTTAAACGTACTTATAAACATAAGCAGTCATGAAAGAACAGATTTTGGCTTCTGCTGTCAATTTCATATCATACTTTGTTGAATTCTGTTAGATTTTTATTGGTTCCGATTGCTTAGATTTCTATTTTTGTAGCAGTAAAATCTACATATAATATACATTTTAAAAAATCTGATTTTTACAGGTCTGCTTTGTTGAGAAATGGCTACAGATAAATTAAGTTCAGTGAGAGAAGTGAATGATGTTGGTATGTACATGATTATTCAATAAAGATAATTATATAAGTCAATTATTATAATTTGTTAGTAATTAATTTTTGTAATTACAGTGAATTACAGAGTTCAGTGGACTAATAATATGGTAAAACTGCTGCTAGCAGAAATAACCACGTATACAGAATCTTCTACTATTCCATTAAATAAGCAAGCTTGGAAAACTATTGCTGCAGTTATTAACACTCATGGTTATAATTTGACAGCGGAAAACTGTTGTATCAAATGGACTGGTATGAAGAAAAGATATAAAACGTTAAAAGATGCAAATAATCGTACTGGCGCAGCAAAAGAAACTTGGGAATATTTTGATATTATTGATGATATGTTAAGAAAAAACCCAGAAATTACACCTTTGTCCGTAGCATCAAGTACACGCGGTTTTTAGAGTAAATGTAAATACATCTGAAAGCATAGATTTGAGTACTGAACACACTGAAGAAAATAAAGAGAATGAAGAGAATGAAGAAAATTTAGAAGCATCCAATATTTTAAAGAACCGACCGATAAGAAGAAGAAAGCCTAAAAAACCTACCTGGATTGCAGAATTAGTAGAACAAAAAGCGAAACATCACCAAGAAAATTATGACCAAAGAGAACGTTTCTTATCTTTACTAGAAAAGCATTTTAAAAAAGTAGACGGAAATAAAGTTGAAAAAAATAAAAAAGTAGAAGGAAATAAGAAAGTATAAAAAATATTTCAAAAATACAAATTAAGTTTACTAAGCAATATTAACGTAAGAAAATCTAAAAAGCTCGTTATATTTCAAATATTAATAAAAAATAATTTTTTTTCTATTACATTAAGTATAATATTAAAATCACATGTACAAAAGTACAAAATGATATGTGATAATCTTATTTTAATATTGTTATAATTATTGTTTATTTTTTTTATATATAACCAAATGTTCCTAATTTTCTGTAATAATTATAAATGTTTATGTTGTAGTGAACAAAATAAGTTTAGTTATTCATTACTCAAAAGTTCCTATTTAGATGTGTGCATTATGAAGATATATACCTATTACAAATATATATAATGTTCTGATTTTATTTTAAAGTTATATGTAATAAATTTATTAAATGTGATCATTGTGTTTCTGATTTATATAGATATACCATTTGCCTTATTCCTTTCTTTTAATTACATAAAAAATTTGGACTTGTTAAGAAATAGATCATTATAGTATTAAAGTTTTATTTACGTAAATATTGTTTTATGATTATTTTAGTTATTTCGAACAATTAATTATAATTATTATTATATTACAAATTAACCTTTTTGCTACGAGTGTATATATATATATATATAGGTATAAAAAAAGACATGAAAAAAGAGATTTTCAAAAAATAAAAATATACTAAAAAATTTGAGAAATCTAACTAAGATATGCATGTAATTCAAAATTATATAATTACATATTTTATTACAAAAATTTACAATAACTGAGAAATAAGATCTCTTTTTTCTGTTCCGTTTATAAATGCATCTTCGTTATTAATTTCCATTTCTATTGGATCAAATGCCATAGGTTCATCTTCATTTTCTATACATATGTTATGTAAGATACAACAAGCAATAATAATTAAGGGTATCATTTCCGTATTGTACATATAAACATATCGTAATTTTCTAAATCGTCCTTTTAACATTCCAAAGGCACGTTCGATAACTACACGTGTTTTTGACAATTTTGTGTTAAAGTTTCTTTGTAGACGGTTTAAATGACCATTATCTCGATAAGGAGTTAACATATATTTTGACAAAGGATATGCTGAATCAGCTAAAAGATGGTATTGATTTTGAAAGTATCTATTTTCATCCTGTGTTATTAATTCCTTAATATCGCTTAAACGCCAAACTCTTGCGTCATGAACACTACCGCACATTCCCGTAAAAACATCTATAAACCTTAATTTATAATCACAAATCCCTTGTAACACTAATGAATGGTAACCTTTGCGGTTAATATAATTGTCAGAATTTTCTATGGGTGCACTTATAGCTATATGGGAGCCATCAATTGCTCCAATCACTCCAGGAAAACCATTTAATGCACGAAATTCTCTTTCAAAGTTAATCATTTCATAAGGTTCAGGCCATTTAATATATGTATGAACATCTTCAATTAGTAGCATCGCAACCTCAAATACAGATTTCCAAACGGTGTCCTTACATACACCAAATCTATCTGCTACCGATCTGTAACAAAAATTGTACATATATTACGGTTTACATGTGCATAATTATTTAAAAACTGAATTGTTATTAAACGTTAAATTTTGTTGCCTTTATACAATATACATATATAAACACATAAATCTGAAAGACGAAAATTATAATAATTTAAACTTTTCATTGCTAATACAATTTAAGTGACTCTAACTAGGAAATAATGAGATTAAAATAGGACTTTATAAGGGTGTTTTAAAAACATCTTAATATAAAATACAAAAAAATATTTAAAAATTCGGAATTCTTATTTAAAAACCCAATGTCGTCCTCAATAAACCTTAACAATTTTACACAAAAGCAATCTAAGGTCGCTAGATTATTTCTTCTTGAAAGCTGTACAACTTTTGTTAAAACTATTTTTAAAAATAAAAACTCGACAAAAACTGAAGGCAAACAAAAGTTTAATGGAAGAAAAACATAAGAGTGGTTTGGCCAAATGCACTTGGATATAAGTTATTAATATAAAACATACTAACATACTAACCTGTAAACTTCCTGATTTCCGAGGACCCATAAGGTAATAGCTATTTGTTTATCGGGAGACATTTTCTCAGCACCCCGGTCACGGTGAAGACGTCCTCCAAGGCTTTGTACCAATCTTTCATACGTAGTTTTCTCTAGTCGAAAATGTGATTTGAAATCTATTTAAACAATAATGAAGTTCATTACATTTAATATAATACAAAAACACCTGTACAAAATTAAAACAATAAATTGTATTGTAGCAAAACCTTTACCTGTTAAAGAATATGTCAATACAATATTTTCAAAAAAATCTGGAATCTTAGGGTGAAATTCCCGTTGAGGCGGAAGATAATCTTCATCATCATCATCTGATGGATAGTCAAAAAATAAGTCCCACATTCCTTGTATAGCCATGTCTTGTCTAAAAATATTTAATAATAATGCAATATAAAATATGAAGAAAATAATTCAACATTTTGTTCATAAATGTTAATAGATTTGTATATAGCTTTAAGTAAACTGCACAAACAAAAATTTTTCTTATTGTGTTGACAGTATATATTAATTTACTATGCACTTGCATTACAAATTACAAAAATTTATTGTAAACATTAATGTTAGTGTCACATTAGTAAAATATTCATGCATAATATTTATACATTATATAATTTTTTTTATGAAATAATGATAACACCATGCAACTTATCATAAGCAGTTGCTACAAGAAAAAAAATATTTATACTAAAATTTTTATTTTACTTGTAATCTAAAAAAATATTATTAATAATGATTTATTTAATAATTCTACATAATTTATCTCATTTGTTTCAAAGCGTTAACACTATCTATTTAATAAAAGATGACTTTTATAATATATACGTTACAGTTACTAATAAATAATAACATTTATTGAGAATAGATGTCTAATTAAAATTTTATATTAGGTTTTGAAATAATACCGTTATGATAGAACTTGATAGACAAATAAATAAAAAAAATATTTATAAATAAAATAACCTCTTTGGCATTACTTTAGACAATACTTTAAAAATACATGATTGTGTTACATAATTATAATTTTAATGAAGTTAATAATCTTACCATACATTAAGAACAGATTATTTTTAATTATAATAATCAAATAATTTATATCTTATTTTTTAGGTTACCTGCTACAGACTCACGGAACTCGCAACTCGCAACTCGCCCCGTGATGCCCGTTGATTTGGCTATACCGGACAGCATTGAGTTGTCACGAATCATGATGGTAGTAGATGGCTGTGCTTATCATATATTTCGGTCCTAGTGGAAATTACTCGGATAGCCATTATCGTAAACACCCAAACATACACAGGAAGGCACAAAGAAGAGCGATGTGCACGACTCTATTGGAACAAAGTGTGTACTAATGTGTACGCTGTGTACGGTTTTGGGGTAGGGTTATTTATTATTGTGATACAAGATAATTCGAATTACTTATTACTTCAATGATACTCTTGATATTTTCATTGATTTATAGTTTTTCCGCCTTTTTGAATAAAAGAAAGAAAAAGAAATGCGCGGCCACTCATTTATAGCCGCCGTGGCTAGTAACTATTTCATTGTCACTAGAGAACACAAGTTTACACAGCCGACTAGTAGCTCTCGGGCGAGTACGGATGTGGTAGCTCCGGGAACTTAGCCGGTCAACTTCGACTTTATTAACTTTTTTTTTTTTTAATCGTTTGTTGGTCGTTTGTTGGTGATTGTTGGGCCTAATTACAACGTTTGTTGGTTCTTAAATTTTTTTTTAAATTAAAAAAGAAAAATTAGCGTTAAGTTAGCCGGAAAAATCTCATTTTTAATTAAAAAATGGCCTAATCGATGCGTAATCGTCTGCTGATGATTGTTGGTCTAATTTTAGCGTTTGTTGGTTCATATTTTCTTCTTAAATTCAAAAAAAACAAAAATTAGCGTGAACTTAGCCGGAAAAATCTCTTTTTTAATTAAAAAACGCCTAATCGATGCCGTAATCGTTTGCTGATGATTGTTGGTCTAATTTTATCGTTTGTTGGTTTATTATTAGTCTTAAAAACGAAAAATTATCTCACATTAAGGCCGCATCTGCAGTAATCAAAGATTGGTTTATTTGCTTATTACGACTTAAGGTTTATTTCTATAAATGTAAGGCTAACATCTATAAAACTGGCTATGAATACGGGCCTTAACATCGGCAGGAAATCGCGAAAAGAAGATCAAGGAACAATGGCATAGTTTACACCGACCGTTTGATACGCGTATCAGGTACTATATTCGTATCAAATCCGTATCAATTCTCAATTTACATCCGGTATAACCCGAGATTTGATACGGATTTGATACGGATATAGTACTTGATACCCGTACCAAACGGTCCGGTGTACTACTCATGTACGGACTACCCGGTTGTGGAAAAACTATGTTGGCGCAAGCAGTTGCTAGACATACTATACTGGTACAAATTGAAATATACTGTTAAAAGAAATCTTACAATATATCTAAACTAATTGCATGGAAAAATAATGACAAATAGATTTTGTGTTAAATTCTATTATTTTCCATTTTTTCCAGCTGCCTTCATTTGTGTAATAGGCTCTGATTTGCGTAAAAGTATTTGAGCGAAGGACTACAAATGACGAGACATGTTTAGTTTGGCTAAAGAAAACTGACCAGTCATAATATTTATTGATGAAATAAATGCTATTGCTACAAAAAGATTTGACACTCAAGCTGTAGCAGATCAAGAAGTGTAACGTATTCTCCTGGAATTACTCAAATCAAATGGATGGTTTTGATCAGACAACTAATGTTAAAGTCATTATGGCAACAAATAGGTGAGCTGGTAACTCTTGTTTAATTTCCTTGGATCTTTAAGCATATTTTTATGGATATTAAGATTGTACTTTTGTTTTATTATTTCAGTATATTCTTCAGAATGGACATATTGAATCCCGTATAGCTTCGTCCTGGTAGACTGGATCGCAAGATTAAACTTCCGCTATCTGATCGTCGACAAGAAAACGTTTGATTTTTTCTACGATTATGCAAAGATAAATTTGAGGCAAAGAAGTGGATCTTGAGGATTATGGCTCGGTTCGGGGAGCGCGCTTTTAGCGCTATAATGAGCGTGCTCTGTAAGTAACAGAGACAGAATGACGTTTTCATCGCTAATAGCGTCTCCCCGAACGCACCTTATGTAGCACAGCCAGATAGAATTTTTGCTATCAAGAGACAGGAAAGTTCTTCCTTCAGCCGCACAAAGTATTTGGATTTTCATGCTCTTTCTTCAGTCGTACAAAGTATGTCTAAAAATAAAATATATAGTTTTACATTTTTTAATTAATAAAACTAAAATATAATTTAAATGTAATCTTGAATTTTTAAAAAATTGAAATGTTTTCATTAAAAAGATTTAATTTGAATGCTACATTTACTCAAACTCTTTGCATTATTTATATCTGGGCATTGGATCAATATTTTTTTTAAATTAACAATTGAGATAAGCAAAATGTTAATTGTATCTTTTTTTAACACTTTATTTCAATTCTCGTGCACCACTGAATGAAAGAAACTGTACAACAATTAAAACTCGCGACAGAATCAAAATAATCCGGCACTGATTTATGAAATCTGCAATTTATTGAATTTTATTTAATGAAATTTTAGATTTGTCCAATCACAGCGCAGTATTATTTAATCTGGATCGTTTGATTCTGTCGCGTAAGCAGCCCCCCTGTATAACATGATATATTTAACAATATTTTAATTCTGTTTTATAATTTCCAGTTGATCTTGCGATACGATCGTGGGATTATTTATGCCTTTTATATTGATATTGACTGGTATCTTTATATTTTTGGATTTTCACGTTCATCCATCAGCCGCACAAAGTATTTTAATATTCTTCCTTCAGTGCAGAAAGTATGTATAAAAAAAATAATATATATAGTTTTACATTTTTTAATTAATAAAACTAAAATGTATGCATACATTTAAACGTATACTTTTATTTTTGACAAATATTGAAAATCTTTTTATTATTTATGATATTTGGATTATTTTAATGTGTGCGTGTGTGCATACTTCTTTTCTATTACTTAGAACTAATATAAACATGCTAATTGCACTTAGGAATATTTTTTGATATATATTCTTTTATAATTTATGTTACAGGTTGCACCCGTTTTACAGAATCTTACTAATTCCTTTTCCGTATCATACAAATTTCATACATGTAAATATCGTAAATATTGTTACGAAAGAAGAAGTTTATGTTGCTGTTCTTTAATCTACAAGGTTCAAATAAAAGGTAAAGTTCTGTATTTCTTTATAATGCATATTTAGTGTTACTTTGTTTTTACATGTAGTATATGATATGTTTACATATCAAGTACAATAAAATAATTGCTTTATAGATTCGTCAAAATGCCACGCAAGATTGCCGTGCCACCAGAAGAGAGCATCCCAGTTGTAAAAAGGTTTATGAAACAGTTTGAAATTGAACCCTTACCAGCATGGTCAGCCAAAGTATGGAAGGAAATGTCTGTTGCATTAGGTAAAAAATGGAGTGCCGCAGCGTGTTACACAAATGTGCGCAACGATCAAAATTCCATCCTCAGTATAGCCAGACAGGAAATGGGTGTGTTCGCACCGTCAAAATGGACCACAATAATAATTTGAGCATAGAAAGCTCTATGAGTACTGTACAGTTCGACAGCGATGAATCATACACTGATTTGAGTATTGAAGAGAATCGTTTTTTGGATACATTTGATTTGGTCTTAACTGACCAACAATGGAATGCTATCAAGCCTGATATCGAGTGCAGTTCAAGAGCAAAACTGAAGCCAGGAATATGGACAAATGAAATTGCCATTTCATTTTTTAAACAATACCGACTTCCGTGTGCATTTGTGTTTAAACGAGCTGAAGTAATTTTATCTCAGAACGATATATATACGATCAAAATAACAGGATCGTGCAAGTCCAAAAAGTGCCGTAATACTTTTCGAGGATATGCAGAAAAAGAAATTGGAGTCGAAGGTTTAAGAGTTCAAATCACAACACGAGATACTCGTACTGAAAATCATGAAGTAGTCAAACGACCTTTAAACGGCAAACGAAGAAAAGAAGTACAGAAGGAACTCAAAGCAGAAGGATCTTCTGAGTGGCGAAAAAGACAGGCAAGGGAGATAATGCGGCCTAATGAAACCGAACCACCCATTTTGCCCAGTGGCGATGTACTTCGGCAAGCACATAAAAAAGGAGTTGACGCAGACCTCGGAGTAAAAGAAAATGACAGTCGAGATCTCGTCCGGACAATAGAAGAGATGTCTTTGAAACCTCAGTACATTGGATTAATACACGATGTCGGATCTTTACCGTTCCATGTTTGTTACAGTACACAGGCTCAATTGCATGCGTATAAAGAATACTGTCGCTTGAACAAGAATAAGTCAGTTATAAGCCTCGATTCGACAGGAAGTGTCGTACTGAGATTAGATCGAAAGAGTCAGAAGTCTGGTCACATCTTCTTATACGCGATTGTAATTAATTTCGACAATACTACAATATCTGTGTACCAAATGTTATCGGAGAAACATACCACTGAATTCATTGAGCTTTGGCTGAGACAATGGTTGCGAATGGGTGCCCCCAAACCCAAGCAGGTTGTTTGTGATTTTTCACGTGCACTTTTGTGTGGCATTAGTCTTGCCTTTAATAACCAAACTATTAAATCGTACGTTGATGATTCATTCAACGCAATATTAAGACCTAATGGACCCATAAAAAGACCAGACACAATAATTCGAGTTGATGTAGCCCATTTGATCGCTGCTGCGTGCCGTTGGAATTGCTGGAAATCTGTTCGTCACAATTCTATTAAAGAATTTTATGTTCGCTGCATCGCATTAATGGTGGAGTGTGTATCGTTCTCCGATTTTCAGAAAATATTTTATTTAACCTGTGTTGTGGGTTTACAAACGTATCAAGATGTAGAAATTGATTATTCGGAAATACTGACAGCAAAGGATGCGAGAAAGAAACTAGAAGGAGAGATTGCTGTTCGTGCTATAAAAGTGAACTTTGACGAAAGTGCTGGTGACGAGCCTGAACATCCTAAAGCTCAAGCCATGACCGAATGTAACGAATTGAACCAAAACAGCAGTAGCATCGGTGACTGGGTCGATGAACAAGTTGGAAGAGCTAAGAAAAAACAACGCGATGGTGAAGAGTTGAACCCATTTTTTTTACCAGAATTCGTCAATATACTTTCGCTGCGTGTTAAGGAATTTCCTCTATGGACCAGCGTTGGAATGGATTGCAGTACACATGCAACTTCAAGTTACGTAGAAAGTTACTTCAATGATATAAAAACCCGAATTTTTAAAACTGGGCCGATGCGAGTCGATAAATTTTAATAAAGCATGCCAATGACATTCACGGTGCAACTTTGCTTTTTTCATCGAACATGATAAATTACAACGCTAATCGATGTGTACACAACACCGACCTAATGAAGAAAGAAGAAAATAAAATCAATAAGTCTCAGCCTAAGCGATCTTATAAACTACATTCTACACCGAAAGACACCGAACAGAATCGCTCAGAATCAACGAGTGAGAGTGAACGAAGATTCAACGACTTGCTCGAACGAAGTACTGAATTGAAGACAGAGGTGAACAAAGAAAATATGTGTTTTGATGAATCAATTTCTAAAATAACTGAAAATAAGACCAAGTTTACATGATATTGCCAAACTTATCGAACCGAATGGTGAAGAGAAAACGCACTTTGATCAATCAGCAAGTAACAAGCTAGATAATTTGATCAAGTCACCAGAGCAACCTGTTATATTAAAGAAATACGAACATACTGAAGACAAATTATGTCCTGTTGAAATGTCACCGAACAACATCGAAGATCAATCTTGTGATTCGAATTTGCTTACTAATAAGAATTGGCAAGAAAAATTGAAACAAATGAACTCGATTGTTTAAACTTGGACTTCAACATAGACGACGTTTCGAATTTTATAGAGATGCCATCGAACGATATCGAATCTTATCTTGATTCAGACTTGTTGGCTACAGAAAATTGGCGCGGAAAAGTTAATATAAATAATAACAATTTCAATTATGAC